>MU225465.1:3607082-3621514 GCA_018584345.1 Thuja plicata | reverse complement strand
GTATCATCTTTGGAAAGCGTAAGTGGGGTAAGGTTATTTTGATTGTCAATAAGCTCAATGGTGTAAGTAGTAACTTGATCTTGCTTAGGAGAAGACTTAAGATAGGGTGGAATGAATGAGAAAGGGCATGCGGGATAAAAAGAACCATGAAATGGATAAGAGACATCATGAAAAGGATTGGATGACATGGAGGTTTCTTTATCTCGATCTTTCTTTATGTTCTTTTCTTTATCATTTTTAGAGTCCTCTTGACATGGAGACACTTCTAAGGACAAGGAAGCATGTTGGAATTGTATGGGAGACTTGGGAAGAGATGGGGAAGGATTAGCTGAAGTAGGCATTATAGCATATAAAGGCTTAGGCTCTTTAGGTTTAGCATTATTGAAAGTATTTTCAACCAAGTGAAGGTTAGCTTGAGTTTCTTTAAGAGGTAGCCCTTGAGGACAACTATAGGGAACCATATGAAAAGCAATTGACTTCTGTCAGATGAAGGATTTGTGGAAGATTTGGCAACTTTAGGAGATGTATGGGTATTGGAGGAAGTAGAGGATGGAAGGGAATCACCACAAGATAGTGGTTCATCATTAACATGATCTTGCTTGAGAGTAAAATCTTTATTTTCAGCATGAGAATCCTTAGAGGAGCGATTCTTGTGGTAGCTACATTTATAATCAGTGCAAAAATCTTTCTCTTCCTTAGTATCATCCAGGTACTATTCACAAAAATTATCGAATTCTCTTTCAAAATCAGAGTCATATGGATCACCATCACAATCTATCCAATGTGAACACCCATTACCAGTAAGAAAAAGCACATGATGAGGAGGACACTTAGGAAGAGAGGTGTCATAGGTATCACTATATTGTCCATCATCATAGTCATCATAGTCATTAGAGTCATAAAAAATGGGCGTGTCACTCTTCATGGAAGAGGTATCACAAGGATTGTCATGTTACTCATTATGGTATGTCTTGAAAAGAGAAGTATGACTCTTGGGAGGAGTAGAAGAAGAATGAGATCATGGAGAAGAGGAAAGTGAAGACCTAGTGGAGGAATAAGACTTGGATGATGAGGAAAAATGAGAAGACTTAGAAGATGAAAGATGTTTAGAAGAAGGAGGTTGTGACAAGATTATATCTATGATTCTGCCAAAGACGTTTGATTCATTCAATTTTTTTTTTATTCTTGCCATAAATTCATTACTCATGTAATATCTAGAAGGATCATTGGAGGAATAACATGTCATGAATTGAGAAATAAGTTTGAGATCATCTATTGTCAAGAGACGTTCCTTAACAAGATATTGGAAATCTATGGTTCTAGAAGAAGAGGAATCAATCATGGGAGTAATAGAAGAAGGTAGACTAGATAATAAGAAGAAAATAATTGAGAATGAAGAAGAGGAAGAAGCGTGAAGGAAGAAGAGAAATGATGGAAATGGGAGACTAGGAAGACCTGGGAGATGTGGACAAAAGAATACCAAGAGTGATTTTGTGCAGCTTGATACCATTTACGTTCATTTGGATGTTGAGCAACATGTCATAGCACTTTTGGGGAGATCTATTGAAGTTTTTATCACTCAGGAACTCAAATGTGTTCATTTTAATTGACCAGCTAGATGCATTAACAGGGTTTATCATGAATCAGGCATGCAAGACAACAATTAGGGAGTTTAAAAATGTCTTCAAACAATGAGCAAGGGACAAAGAAACCTTGCGCATGATCAATAATATTGACGTAGTATTTCTACTCCCTAAAAATTCTACTTGTGTATGTTCTCAAAATGTTTTTCAATCACGCACATAGTCCTAGAAAGAAAAATTTGGTTGCACTATGGTTCTTAGTAATGGTTTGACTCTACAACTTTTGTAATCTCAAGTGGGTGAAATCCAGTCCTAGCACACTGAGGTTTTGACACAGTCTGAGAATTTAATCAATTAGGAGTTGCTGAGGAAATTTGACAACCCAACAACAAACCACACCCGTGGAGATTTCTTCCACAAGGAAATTTATATAGCAGTTGTTTCTACCATGGAAAAAATGGCTATTATCGCTTGAGGTTCCAGCCACATGGTTCACCCAATAAAGGTAATGTCCACTATGGTTAACCCTCTCTAACAAGGAAGATTCACAATACGAACCACATGGGGACTTGGTTTGGATTCAAAGGTTCTAAGTTTATGATTCTTCCAAAAGGGAAAAGAGCATAATCCTCTAGCCTCTTCACCTCACCCAGACATAGAAAATAAGATTAATTGACCCACTAATTTGAAATCACCCCACCCAAGGTTCATAAATCAACAAAAATGACCACCAATCTCAAGAGAGAAAGTACCGTCAAAATTTGAAGACCAAACCAAGTTTGAAGTAATGACAAATCCTTCCCTACCTACAAGGGGATCTATTGTCAAGAAGAGCTTCACATCTAAGATAAGTGAATGAAGTCCACTCTCTCAAGATCACCACAAATAGTGTTCATAGGGCCTAATTACTATGTGAAACATATATGCAAGAAAGAAAATCTAGGTTCATTCTTTAGAGCACCAATTGGAAATGTGATCTATGAAAGCAAGAAACACTCAAGCTAAACACATGAGAGATTAATTTTTATTTCCAAAATCCAAATGTTATAGAGATGCAAAAAAATACCTCAAGTCCAAAGCAACGCGCTTAGTAGATTTTACCTTATTGTTTCTTTTTTTGAGCTTTTCCGTGAAAACAAGCCACAAACTCTCCAACAAGCAAGACAAGCAAACAAGCAAACAAGATGTGCAATGTATATTCAACTTATGCAAACCCTAGGGTTAGATCTAAAAATCAATTGTTAGGAGCAATAATAACTAGCAAATAATCCAAATGACAACTCACATCATGCATTGAACCATGTGAAAAATAAGTGCAAGATAATCATTAAATGCCTTTTTTTAATTTTGATTTTTGACCTAGTCAACGAGATTGGACCTATATGACATGCCCCATGGTGGGTGCCAAAAATGTGTGATGAAAATGTGTCACACTTCTATGAGTCATTCCATTCAAGGTTTCTCAAGAATGAGGCCTCAAATATCGACTCATAGCTCTCTAGTCATGGAGTGCAAAGGTTTATAATGGAGGCCCTCAGATTGACCTAGTTGTGCCCATGCAAGTACACCATGAAATGAGAGATTCAATGCATGAAAATGACAACTATTCTATATGATTTCAATGCATAAAAGAAAATTAGTCTAAATGATAATAATGCAAGATTAATCTATGAAAGGAAATATGCAAGCTTAATCTATGGAAGAAAATATGAATTTAATCTACATGAATAGCCATGGATGCAAGAAGAAGAAGACAAGAAGAGAGAATTTGCAATATCCAAGCCAAAGTGCTCAAATTCTCCTCTAAAATTGCTCTCCAAACCTGCAACATAACAATACCTAAAAATTCTATATGAAAATGAGAAGGAGAGATTTCCTTATATAGGAAAGTGAACGATTGAGATTAAGAAGCAAAAATAAATGAGCAATGGTGGAAATTAAATCTTGGTTGATCCATGTGCTCATTAAAGAAAAAAGCCCACTACTTAGAAAGATGTGATAAAAAAGGATTTTTATTTAATTTATTTCCTTTTTCATCAAAAGAAGAGATTTAAGTGGGGATTTTTATTTATTTAATTAAAAGAGGGGTTTTCTTTATAATTAAATAAATTAGAAGAATTTTATTTAATTAAATGGGAGGAATTTATTTTCATTAAATAAGATGAATTTTATTTAATTAAAAGGGAGAAATTTAATTTGATTAAATAAGATGAATTTTATTTAATTAAAAGGGAGATTAAATATTTTAATTAAATAAAAATGATCAAACCTTAGAAAATATTGAAATAATTGAATTAATTACAATTTGATCAAAGAAATTGATTTGAATTGAAAATGTTCCAAAGCATTGATTCAGGAAATTGATAAATTGATAAAATGATAAATGGGGCCCATAGTCTAGGCAACCATTTTAGGGTGCATAAACCACTGTCTGAGACTTGGATGCCTCTATCTGTGACTCAATTCCCTATGTATGTGACTCGGTTTCTTCAGTCTGAGACTCAATTTCTTTAGTTAGCAGCTCGGGTTGCACAGGTTGCAACAAGGTTTGTGTTGATGAATTCAATGGTTGACATGGTTGTTATCCAATCGCCATTGCATGTGTCTTAGGTATAGTATCAGGTTCATAATATACAAATTTTGTGTACTCCTCGAGCTCTTTACTGCTTAGTTCTTCACTTCTCTCGGCAAACTCATCAATCTTTAGATGTACACTTTCTACTACTTTATGAGTAGTAAGATTCAAACATTTAAATGCTTTTCTTTTACAAGAGTAGCCTAGGAATATACCTTCATCACCTTTTACATCAAATTTTCCATTTCTTGCTTCCTTCAAGATGTAACATTTATGTACAAATACTTTGAAATAAGGAACATTGGGTTTATAGCCATACCATAATTCAGAAGGTGTCTTCTCAGTACCTTTGTTCAGGTTAACTTTGTTCAAGGTGTGAATTGCAATGCTGATGACTTCCTTCTAGTATTTGGTTGCAAAATTCTTTTCAATCATCAAGGTTCTTACATAATCCATAACAGATCTGTTTCTTCTTTCTTCTATCCCATTTTTCTGTGGTGTACCTGGGGCAAATATGTGTATCTTGATTCCTATTTCATTGAAAAATTCATTGAACTCATTAGAAATGAATTCACCTCCTCTATCAGATCTTAGGCATTTAAGTTTCTTTCATGTTTCCTTCTTAACTCTGGCAAGGTACCATTTAAACTTTTGAAAAGCTTCTAATTTTTCTTTGAGAAACATAACAGTCATCATTCTGGAATGGTCATCAACAAATAGAATGAAATACTTCTCACATGTGTAACTTATTGTACTAGTTGGTCCACACAAATTAGTATGCACTAACTCCAAGACTTCTTCTGTATTGTAATTCTTTCTTTTGAAACTAGTTTTTCCCATCTTCCCAGTTTGACATTGTTTGCATATTGCTAATTTAGGTTTCTTTGTAATAGGAATACCTCTTACTCTTTTTTCTTTATTATGTTGACCAAATTATCAATATTTACATGACACAACCTTTTATGCCATAACCATCTTTCTTCTACTTGTGTAATAAAACATGAACTTTCAGTGAGATCAAGATAGAATAGATTACCTTTTGTTTGCCTGCCAATTTCAATGAGGTTTCCCTTACCATCCAAGAGCTTGTCCTTATCATTCATGAATTCTACCTTGAAACTAATGTTATTCAGTTGTTCCAAACTTATTAGATTGCACCTTAGTCCTTCAACCCAATAAGAATTATCACATTTTATTCCTTCTATTAGAGAAATACAACCTTTACCTTTCACATAGCAAGGTTCATCATTCCCAAAACTGACACGTCCACCATCATAGTGCTCAAGATGTTCAAATTTTGTTTCATCACTAGTCACGTGGTGAGAACAACCACTATCAATTATCCAAGTGTCATTCTTGCTAATATGAGAGTAAAGTGCAGTCTTTTCATTATCTTCTTTGTATGACTCATTCTTAATAGAAATGTAAACCATTTTATCTGCATCCTCATCACTATCAGAGTCTATTTCAATATAACAAGATTTCTTACCTTTGTTCTTGTAGATTTTGTAACTCTTGAAATCCTTCTTGCCTTTGTACTTGTTGAACTTTTTCTCATCTTTGTCTTCTTTGTTTGGACACTTAGTAGCAATGTGACCAACCTCATTACATGAAAAGTAAATCAATGGTATTCTTCCTTTGTACTTTCCTTTGGCAACTCTCTTTGTCAGTAATATTACAATGATTTCTAGATCTTCATCATCAGAATAATCATCACTATCACTATCAATTTGTTTTTCTTTTGAGTTTCTATCCATCTTATCAAGGTTTAGTTTATCTTTGAATGCAGACTCAAAATTGCTAGTATTAGGAGAATAATTGTCAAAATTGTCCAACTCAAAAGTTGTTAACCTTCCAACCAATGCTTCTAGAGTTATATCATTACTGCATCTTATCTCTTGAATAGATGAAAATTTAATAGAATAGATAGGAAGTAAAGTTATCAATACCTTATTAACCATTTTTTTGTCTTCAATTGTTCCACCGGTAGCTCTGATGGCACTGACACTTTTCTTGATTCTTTCACTGTATTTTGTAATGTCTTCTCCTTCTTTCATTTTCATCTGATCAAACTGACCTCTGAGACTTTTTTCTTTGGCTCTCTTTACAATTTCATGTCCTCCATGTATATCATGTAGTTTCTTCTACATATCATAGGCAGTAGGGCAGTCCTTGACTTCATCAAAGTTAAAATAGTTGAGTGAAGAAGCTATATCAATCATCATTATGCTATGATTCTTCATGTCCATCATATGATCTATAGACATAGGTCTCGGTAGTTCCACATACTTGTGATTTAGGAATTACAAACTAGTATCTCCAATAGTATATAGATGTAGCCTCATCAAATCTTTCCATGTAGCGAAGTTGTCTTTGTTAAGCTTGGCAATCTCCCTTCTGTATGACATCTATGGTCTTTAGCTTAGGCCTTGAAACCTTTCGTGAAATCACCAAATGCTCTGATACCAATTTTTGGAAATGAGTTGATTAACTGAGAGGGGAGGGGTGAATCAGTTACCACAAAAACAAATCCAAGTCCCATAGATGTCTTAATCAAACTTATTACTATGAATCGGTTAACATAGATATTCTATTGTCACTCAGTTAACAAAGTAGACCTTTAATATGTTAGTTGTAATTATCCTTTAGTAATTAAGTGTAGAAGCATAAAGCATAAAGTAAATAACATATACATAGATGACACCATTATTTAATGTGCAAACCCAATTTGGGAAAACCCACTAATTGTAACTAGTTACTATTTTTCACTCTTCTGAAGTGAGACATGTTAGGAGCCAACCCTGTTAAAGGTTACAATACACATTGTTAGGTGTGACCCCGTTAGAGGATTTAATCACCATGGGAGTAGTGGCCTTGTTAGAGGTCTTCAAACACTTCAATGTAGAAATGTCACCTTTTGAGAGGATTAACAAAATACTATTAAGTCTACTCTGTAAAGAGATTTTGATCACTGCCACAATTGTTAGAAAGTAACAATGGATTGACCTGTTTGAAGAAGAAACTATCTTCACTGATTCAGATCTCTACTTTGGCTTTAAAATTGATCCTCACTCATCGAATATTCTATTGCATATTTGTATGTTCTATCCTTAATCAGAATCCCATCTAATTTGGCCTCCACACTTCATATCACAAACTTTTATACTTTTTACATCTTACAACCATTCAATCCTAACTCAAAAGGAAAACAAATTGATAGTGATATATATATATATATATATGATAAGCCTTGTCAAGTTAGTTTGAATAACCTTCCAAATAAATGATAAAACTTAAGTCTGTCAGTTGCATATAACCAATTACCCATAAAATGTAAACTGTTGTTAGTCGGCTGACACTAAAAGTATAACTCGGTTAACATGGTAATTACTGAATGCCCGACCACTATGGTAATTCTTGAGTGAACTCGGTTAGAAATTAAAATCACTTTGATCTTCTTCAATCCCCGAGAGAACTTGGCATACACTGACTATGCTTGGTTTAGGTATAGACATTTGTGTAACATCACTATATTTGTGTAAACATCAATGACAATACACAATTAAATAATTTTCATCAAAAAGTATTTCCTTTGTGTTCTCCAGGACTTGTGAGTTCTTGTGCTCCTTTTTGAGCTTGTTCTATATTGCCTTTCTTTTACAAAGTTCTCCATACTTTGTAAGTGACTTTGGATCCAATGTTCTAGGATCACAGTCTGTTATGTCAATTATTTCATCCAATGTGACTGGATTCTTATTCTTCTTCTTCTTCTTGGATATGGTAGTGGAAGTAGGGTTATGTAGAACTATGGCTAGTTCATGCTCTTTCTCTTGCTTCAGTTATTATATGGGAGATTCGGTGCCTGTTGGTTGCTATTGGGTATTGACTTGTTGGTTGGTAGTGGACCTTTCCACATCAACCTTGTCTATATTTGCAACTTTTTGTGCCTCTTCATTTTCCTTGGAATCACTCTATTTCTCCTCTCCACTTTCCTCTTTCTTCTCCTCGTATGTGCCTTGTTTCTTCCCTTATTCATCTCCTGTGTCCATCGGTGTGGTTGCATCAAGTTTAGGTGTCTTCTCTTTTGGCTCTGTTATGATATTGATATCTTGTATCAGTAGTGGCATGTCACTTGGTATATTTATCTATGCACCATCTATGGTATCCTTTTCCTTTTCCTTTTCCTATTTGGTGGTAGCAGTTATATCTTCATATTTCTTTGGTTCATCATCAAGATCAATAAGTGTTATATATTTGATGATGACCTCTGTTTAATCTACTAATTATTGAAGTATTTGAGGTACATCATCCATGTCCTTTCTTGCCTATGTTTTTAACCCAACTGGATTGATGTCCTCGGTATCATTTATGAAGATGTGCTCTGGGCTCGGTGTGGCCTCTTTCTCTTCATAATGAGGAGTTTGGGTAAGGGATAATACCTACTCGGGGCTTGAATCCTCCTTAGGTGGATTGAATATTGCATTCCAAGTTTTATCACTTTCTTTGTCAAGCTCTATTAATCTTCCCTTGAGTACCTTGTATGCTCTTGTTTTAGCTAAAAAAATTCTTGCATGCTTCTTCATCATTTCATTAATTTCCTCAACTTTTGGTTCGGGTGGCATAATTGTAACTAGAGATATTTTCCTTATCATCTTCTCGGTATGTAGTGCATATTTCCACCTTGCATATATTATTTCATTAAGCTCTTGTGGCATCATCTTATTGAATTTTATAGGTACATATTTGAATATAATCATTGCTTGAAAGATGGATTCTTCAATATTTTTTTGATCCTTGACAGATAAGGTTCGTCGTTGCCTTATCTTAGCATTTGATATGCTACCTATCTTGATGATTGATGTAGAAATCTCATCAATAGTTGTAGGAACTTTGAGCTTTTCTGGTTGAGATCCTTTTTCACTCTCATCTTGTTCAGTGTCATCTTTGTCCTCTTTACCTCTGATGTATTTTCTTCTAACTCCTAGTCCTTGATGCATCAGTAGTTCTTGGTTTCTTTGCTGGTGGTGCATCAAACTTTGTTGAATTAGAGTCACTCACTTGTTCACCTACACTAATGGGTGACTGTCCCCCAATGTCATCTTGTTGTTCTTTTCCTTCATCATTTATTAACAACTTCTTCTTGACTATCTTTACCATGTTGGTCTTCTTTCTATCAATATTTTTCACTACTAGGCATGTTTTGGTTCTAGCCTGAGCTTCTTCATATGTACCAAATCTTGGTAATGATTTGTCTATTTTCTCATTCAGTAATGCTTCAATAGCATTTGTTTCTTGATCAATTTTGATCTCATAATTTAGAGGTTGTAACCATGTTGTCCTCGGTATAGCTGGTTTTATCAAAGTGGTGTCAGTATCCATTATGAAACATATATCATCCTTATATTGTTCCACTAGCTGTTTCGGTATACTTATCCTTTTCTACATTCTATCTTTGAAGGTAGTGAAGTATGCATCCATGACTGATGTAAAATTTTCCCCTAGTGATTTAATAAATTCACTAATTTGAATTGTTACAGGTTGGGTAGTGTCCCAATTGACATTACCGACAGATGGGAAGAAGTTATGGAAATAGAAAAATGTACACATGAGGAGTGATCTGAACTTACATGAATTATTCCTTGCTAACATAATTGTCCTACTGTTCCCCTCCAATTGGTTGAGTAGAAGTTCAGATAGGTCCAGTTGTAATCCCTTCTTCACAATCTTAAGGGCAGTGTCAAATTCTTTGCATGCTATGTTGTTTAACTGGATGGCTTGGAATACCTTGTATCCTAGTACACAAGCACCAAACTTCAGTTCTAGATCAATAATGGAGTTTACCTTTAAACCTCTTCCATCCCATACTGTGTGTGTCATCTTTTCTATATCGGGGCGAGGAGGATGTTTGAGTGCTTTGACCTTGTCGATTATTGGATAAACAATTACTGCGTGTATTACATCCTTGGTGATTGGTTTCAGTTCATCCAACCACATTTTCCTATCATGTACTCTGATGAGTACAATCTGAATCCACTCAGTTTTAAATTTCTTCAGGAACATTAGGGAATTTGTCAACCCTTTTACCTCTATGTGCTTGTGTTCATCCTTGATGTTTCCATTCATGCAAAGCTTCTTGTAAATTTCTTCGACCTTGAGATCTCTGATCTCTCCAACCTTACAATGGATATAGGCTCAGACATCCTTGAGTAGAAAAACCCTAGGTGGTATGCTTGAGAATGCTCCAGCATCATTGGGTTGTGAAGCAACCTCAGGGTAGAATTTGTACTTAGGCTCTTCACATGTAGAGTTTTTTATCAGGTTAACCTTCTTATCCTTTGCATTCTTGATTTTGGAAACTCGTGAAGTGGTTTCCATGTCTCTTGAATTTAGGGATTTCTCCATAAATGATTTATTTTCTCGGTGAGTTTTAGATACTCACTTGATCTATTGTAGCTACTATGAATCTGTCAGAGTAGCCATGAATGTGCATGTGAATTTCTTTTCAATCTAGTCATTGTTGGTCACTCTTTTTTGCTCTTAAATTCTTGGTGAAAGAATGATCTTTCCATCACCCTTTTATAGATGATGCCCTAAGTGGTGCAATAAATGCTTTACCTACTTCTTGGTGGTTGAAGACAGAGTCGCTCAGTCATTACGCAAACTTTTCAGCTTAGTGAGTATAAACTGGTTGGGGTAAGTGTCAACTCAATTGACCTTTCACATATTCACCAATGAGTCTTGGCATGTAGCGAAGACTTCATTTTATTTTTACATGGTTACCGACAATGCTCAATTTACATTAACAACTTAGCTTTTATATGTACATCGACAATTCTTAGTATGTATTAACCGACGAGATTGGATTCACAAATTCATAACAAGTAATACCATAATACATCTTCATTCATGCTAATTTGGCATATTATCAATGTATATTGGAATTGATATAAAATATATCTTTTTATAGTGCAGTTCCATACTTACTTGTTCTTCTTAGGTGGGGGTGGTGGAATCACCAGATCCATTGGATAAGGTGTTACCAATTGTATTGCTTGGTTTAGCATCATCAGTGTTTGTAGCTTTCCTCCACATTTTTTTTCTCATCTTCTTGATGTCTTCAATGGTATTTCCATTATCAAAAGTGCTTGACTCTAACACTTAGTCTCTGTAGTACTTTCTTAGATAATTGACCTTATGACAGTGTAAGCATGTCATTCCGGAGTTAGTCCAGCTTCTAGACTTTCTTGTCTATATCCTCATGCAGTTTTCAAATATGTGTCCATATCTACCACATGCTGTGCAATTTTCTCATGTGTTTTAATCCTAAACATATGATTTACTGAATCTTCTCAGTTGATAATAATTTTCTTATTCTTTTTGGTTTCCATGCTTGCTTTTTATTTTTCCTACATTCAAGAGATGTATGCCCATGCATTTTGCAAGAGGAACAATATTTTTCCATGTAGGATTCCTTCTTTGGTTGTTTCACCTTATATTTGCAATCATGTGCTTTGTGTCCATGCTTGTTACAGTTATAATATTTACCTATGAATGTAGATGTGGATTTAGGAATACCTTTATCTTTGTTCCTGCAAACATTTGATGTGTGGCCTAGTTTTCCATTGTGATTACATGACTACTTTCTTGGTCTTGGATTTGTGTAGATATCTTTTTTATCAGCTTGGTTTGATGATTCTCCATGCTCGGTATACCCTAGACTGGTATTGTTGTTGAGTCTTCTTTGTCCATCCAGAAAATCATCCATTCTTTTGTACTTTTTTCATCTTTCTTGATCATATCATTGTGATGTTGTTGAATCTTTGCTTCATGCTTCAGTCTCTCATTTTCTTCTCTTATCTCACCAATAGCTTCCAATTTCCCATTGAGTTCTATGTTCACTAGGTTTTCCTCATGACTCATAAGAACTATTTGATTGGTGATCTCATAATGATTTTTAGTAAGTCTCTGTATTTTAGTCTCTCTTTCTTGTAGCTTCTCAATGATCTTCCTCCTGTCATCAATAGCTAATTTTATTTCTTGTTTATCTTGTCTATCATTATTCATAACATCAGTCATTCTTACCATCTATGTCTCTTGACTGATTTGCAGTACCTTTACTTTCTCTATCAGATGTTGATTGATTTCATTCAGACTTGTAATGTTTCCTTCAGATGTGTCTAATGCATTGCTAGATGTAGATCCTGATGACTCAAATAAATCATGTATCTCTTCTTCATGATAGTATGTGTCATTGTAACGAGATGTGATAGCTTTTATTTCATCTAGTAGCTCTCTCATCTTGATTCTTGCTTCTTTATTTTTCTCATAGAAGATCTGTATCTGCAACTTCTGATTCTCAATATTATTATCAAGATTATACCTTTCCATTGTATGATCTTTTCTCTCAAATGATTTAAGCTTTTCCAAATAAGAGATCTAGCTTTGATACCAATTGTTGGAATAATGGAATGGTGTGTACTGAGAGGGGAGGGGTGAATCAATGCCCTTAAGACTTTTTATCAATTAACAATTAATGATATGTTCTTGCTCTACCGACCATAGATGCTGATGACATGTAACTTATTGAATGTTTGATAATGTTAAGTTGAAGATAATGCAAAGAATTAAATCAATTAATGGTTTGTATTTTCATTGATGTCAACTTGATATCATTTGCACGGTCATGTACATAATGCCAAAGACTTCAGAGAATCAATGGAACAAAGATTATGCTTTCAGCAATGCATAAAAGTCAAGTATTCACTAAGTGACAGACAACACCGACGGAGTGCACACCATCAGTAAAGGAAAAGAACAAAAGTCATAGTGATACCCAACAAGCAGAAGATAGTATTTCCTACTGAAGAAAAATCATAGGATGCCTGACGAGCTGAAAACAGAGTTACCTGACAAGAAAAATCCAATGAGGCCCAATGGATGGAGATCCCGAAAGGTGACTGGAGTCACACCGACGGAACTAGTAGTTATCACCGATGACTAACTGTAGAGTTGACCAACATAATAGAGAGTTCAGAAAATGACAAAATATCTAGCTGGAAAAGCTTAAGGATAGACTTAAATGGTTGTTTTCATTGTTTTATTCAACCAGAGTTAAGTAATTGATTTAAAGAAGATTTGTAAAGTTGGCAAGAAGATAACTACGAGATAAATTAGGAGTTAAAGTTGTAAATCAAATTGGCTAGATTGTTTTTCATGCCAAGAATCAAGAATCAAGAAATATCATGTCTATATAAGAGACAAGCATAATTCATTTCCACAATCACATACATGGGAAGGGGAGTGAATAGAAAGAGGATGTTGAAGAGAAACTGATGAAGAAGAACTTCATATAGTCCTGATCAATCAAGATGAAGGAGAGATAAAGAATTCTATAGACACCGATGAACAGTGAAGCACATCATCATAGAGCAGAAAGTGTGGAGCACAAAGAATTGAATTGATACATTGATCAAAGAGGTAATGTACTTAAATAGATCTAAAAATATACAATTTAAGTTGCATTAGAAATAGGTCATTGTGTTTCAATTTAACCATTGAAGCATTAAGTCTCTTAACAGAGCAAGACTTAACAGTCTTCTATAATTGAGGTATATTCTAATAGATTGCCAAAAAATTTATCATGAAGATAGAATTGAGTTCCTGATACTGACACATAGTCTAAGAAGGAGGCTAATGCAGTTAGGTAGCACCAGATATGCCAGATACCTATTGTGCCCATAGAGGTTGATCAATATTGGTAGCATATACATGCCATATATCAAGTGATAGACTCATATTAAAATCATCTAACAAGGTCACACTTAACAATGTGTTTGTAACCTTTAACAGGGTTGAATCCTAACAAGGCTCACTTCAAAAGAGTGAAAATTTGGGGTACCGGTCCGAGTTGTTTTTCCCTTAACAGGGTTTCCATGTTAAAAACTATGTGTTATGTGTGTATGGTTTATTACTTTATAGTTTTACATTTCACATATGTATTTCTGGATTGATTAGTATATTCTGCATATTTACTGAGTATTGGTAAATAAGTTTTACTGCTTATCAATTATTAAGGAGAATAAGGTCAAAAAAGGAAAACCGACAAACAGTTAATTATTATAAGTATTTTATGGCATGCATCTTGTAGGGACTTAATAATCTGAGATGTATTTGATTGGTGGTTAAAGTTTAAAAGGATAAACTTTTGAGGCCACTGATTCACCCCCCCCCCCTCTCAGTTATTACTAACAATTGGTATCAGAGCTTGTGTTCTT
>MU225465.1:3522001-3589387 GCA_018584345.1 Thuja plicata | reverse complement strand
CATTGCCTGTAATGGTGAATTTCACAACTGATTGATTCTGTATATCAATTCAATGTTGTTGTATATTGAATTGATGGAAGTTGGATTAATGTCTGTATATCAATTCAATGTTGTTGTATATTGAATTTTTGAAAGTCTCAATTCTAGATTTGGAGTGTTGATTTTGTGTGAAGAGAGAGAATCTCATACAGAGGTTCTGATTGTGTGTCAACAATATTTTATTACAGTGTTTATCGCATTTACAAAATAAGGGAGAGAAAGTTGCAGCTGTGAATAGTGCAGATGAATAGTGTCATGATGAACAATAATTCTGTACGGAATGAATAGTAATTTCGTACGCATGAACAGTAATTCCATACAGTCGTGAATAGTGAATAGTGAATAGTGAATAGTGTTGTGTGAATAGTGCACATGAATAGTGTGCGTGAACAGTAAAATAAATCAAAGATTTTATATTGCAATTTTTTTGATAGGCGTTGCCCAAAGAGGAAGCAATCAGCAGCGTGGTTGCATTCAGATGATTTAAATAAGGTTTCAATCATTTCATACATTGTTTTTTAATGTATTTTTTATCAGCACTACACTATGTTCAAACATTAGCAGTCATATGGAATAAATGACTTTGATCAATATTGCAATCAGATTTGAATTTTAGTTCAGATAGATTAGTTTCAATTATTGTATTTGCTTTGTCAAAACCCCTTGAAAACACAAAAAAAATCAGAATATTAAACAAAAATAAAATAACTCAAACGGCACAGCGGATAGAGCATGCAAAGGGTTCTTATAGTGGTATCAGAGCTTGCCTGCAAAGTGTTTGACAAATTGTCAAACATCCAGAATTAAACCACAGTTCAGTGTTTGTCAAAGTTTAGAGCCACAAGGGGTTCTTACATTGGTATCAAAGCTTGCCTGCAAAGTGTTTGACAAATTGTCAAACATCCATAATTAAACCACAGTTCAGCGTTTTTCAAAGTTAGTTCCACAAGGGGTTCTTACATAATGTATATGTATCACCTATAGTGATTGATTAATACCTTTGTTCTGCTCGGTAGCCTTGAATCTTGTTCTTCATAACTAATTTCATCTTTTGTTGTCCTTCTACATAAAACTCTCTGTCTGATCCATAGATGTCTATTGCAGCTATAATCATCATTGTCTGAGTGATTTTTACATCTATTTATACAATATATTTTACCTATTTAGGTTTCATGCTTTACAATGAATACTCTATGATTAAAGGTTTACAACTTGACCTTGATCTCCTAGTTTGCATGTTTACAATCAGTTAGACTAATTTAAAAAATTACATATGCTTTACTTTTCCCTGAAGAAATAAATTTAAAGATAAGCATTAAAGCTAATTATAAAACTCAAGTGTTTTATCTGATGTGTAACTCAGATCCACATTTCTCAAAACTAAAACTATCTCTCAGTAGACTAGTGCTCGGGTTTCTCTGTAGTCTTTCCTCGGTGATGTCTCTATAGACATTCTTCTTCTTAAGTTTCTCTATAGACTGTCTATCAATTTTCTCAGTAAAGTGTGTTGTTGGTTTACACTGTAAACTATCCGTCAGTGATACGCATTTAGCATTTTTGGTGAACTTTGTGAACTGTTGTGTCAGGTTGCACTATAAACCTGTCTTTTAGTGATCATGTTACCGACGGTTCAAAAAATATTTCCTTTGTATACTAATGACAAAATATTATCCTTTAGGATTATCACTATTGTTGATTGTGCTAGGACACTAATGATTGAAAAAGGAATTTCACAAAACTTTTGGAGATAAGTTATGAGTACTGCAATTTACACATTGAATCAAGTACGAATGAAGAAAGGTACCAACAAGACACCTTATGAAATCTGGTATGAACACAAACCTAATGCCAGTTACTTTAAAGTTTTTGGAAGAAAATGTTATGTTTTGAAAGATTCTAGAGAAGGAAATTTTGATTCAAAAGGGCAAGAAGGAATATTCTTAGGATAGTCTATGAGGAGTAAATCTTACAAATTTTTGAAAAAAATTACTAATAAATGGTGGAATATGCAAATGTAAGAATTGATGAATTTTCAGAAAGGAACGATGAAGATAGAAAGAAGGAACCTGAGGATTATGAGAATTTTGTATATGTACAACCTGATGTTCTTGATACCTTACCAAGAGCACTTACCAAGAAGGAAGATGAACAAGCGGTTCTACAACCGAATGTTGAATATGAAGAACCAAGATCTACTGAGCCTATTTTGGAAAAGTATGTGAGGAGGCACCATTTCCTAAGAAAAATTATTGGAAATAAGGATGCTGGAGTGATGACTATATGTTATTAATAATTGAGAGGGGGGGTGAATCAGTGGCCTCAAAAATGTTCTAATAATCAACCCAAAAAACTTAGTACCACAATGTTATGCCTCTAGTTATCTTCAGTCCTATAAGATGAATGCCTCCAAATACTTATATCAAATTGCTACTACTTGGAATGCTTAGTAAAACCTTCTACTATATGTTTACCGAATAGTAGTCTGTTAATTTACCGAAAGACAGTAAATTATCTAGAGTATATCGATCAATCCAATTAAGTTAAGTGTAATGCAAAACACTAAAGTAATGACTCATAAACACATTGATTCATGGATTTTTAATGTGGAAACCCTGTTAAGGGAAAAACCACTTGGGACCGGTAACCAAATGTTTTCACTCTTCTAAAGTGAGCTCGGTGAAGAGCCAACCATGTTAAAGGTTACAAACACACTATTAGGTGTGACCTTGTTAGAGGATTTAAAAGTTTAGTCTGTCACTTGATATTGGGCATCTCTATGCTACCATCCTTGATCAAACACTCACTTGGCCTGTCAATAGGTATCTGGCATCTCATGCTATCTTCATGATCAAACTTTTTGATACTGCTTGGGATGTATCTCAATATAGAAAGGATCTTTAAATTCCGCTCAGTTAAGAGACTTTCTGAATCAGTGGTTAAACTGAAATAGTATGATCTGTTCACATATACAACTTATATTTGCATATTTTTAGATCTATTGTAATCTCACAAAACTATTCTGATCAATATATCTTAGTTTATACCTTTGCTCCACTTTGACTCTGCTTGGTGATGTTGTTCTCTGTTGCTCGGTGTCCATAGAAAACTTTAGCTCTTTCCTCAGCTTGTTGATCAAGACTATATGAAGTTTCTCTTTAGCATCATCTTTTTATTCATTCACCCACCACACCTTTTTGTAATGAATTGAGTCATCTCTTTATAGACATGATATCATCATTGTTAGGTTCTTGATTTTCTTGATCTTGGCGTGATCCAAAATTATCACCAATTAGATTTAAAGCAAAACTCATGTTTTATCCCGTTGAGATCTTCTTGCCAACTAGACAAAAAAATCTTTAAATCCCTTACTTATCTTTGGTTTTATCTTGTTGGTGAAAAAAAATATAACTACCAGTTAACTCTATCTTTAGCTCTGCCAACTAGATATTTTGTCATTTTTGAACTCAAGTTAATTTCAGTGTTTAACTCTTTGATAGTGTCAGTTAACACTCTAGTTCAGCTCTGGCTTCTCCATCAGTTTACACTATGTTTCTTTCTGTCGGTTATGCTTGTGATTCTGCTCGTTGGTGTTCTTGTTCGGGCATCACTATGACTTAACTTTTAGTGATCTCTATTCGTCGGTGTCCACTGACCGTCAGTGTTTGAAGTCATATTGTGAATGCTTATCATTTATGCATTACTGAAAGTATAATATTTTCTCTTTGATTCTCTGAAGTCTTTGACACTTTTATTATAACCGTTTAGATTATATCAAGTTGACATCAATGACAATACAATTCATTAACTGATTTAATGTCTTGCATTATCCTTATGCATTTTGGTGATCAACTTAACATCTTCAAACATTCAATCAGTTATATGTCATCAATCTCTCCCTTTGGCATTGATGGAAACATACTACATTATCATACTATACTATCACTAATACAATATGAAATATACAGTTTCATCAAGCTTTCCTAATGTAACCATTACAAATGTTTGGCTCTCGGTAAGCTCAAAAATAGGTTAGATTTGTTTCCTGTATAGTGGTTGTCTTCAATCTTCGATCCCTTCAATGGATAGATGTATCATCTGATATCTCTGTTCTGATATGTGCTTTGGCTTGACTGTTCCTCTTCTTGATAATCACTTTTTCCTTTGAAAACAATCTTTCTCTTTGTCTGAACTCTCTCCCTTTGTTACTTCTCTTCCTTAGATGGATATTTCATGTGTAATCAATTTCTCTCCCTTAGAATATTGATTAACTCTTCCTTCTGATCCTCAGGAACTTCACCTTATGGAGAATGATATAATCTCTCCCTTTATGATCATCTCTTCTCTTTTATGATAAGGAATCATCTCTCCTTTTGATAATGCAAATCTCTCCTTGATGATAATGAGATAATTATCTCCCTTTGTATGATAATGAGAACATCTCTCCCTTTACAACAAATCCAAAAAAAAATACTTCTCTTTGTTTTATCATCTATATCATGTTCCTTCCCTTTGCATAATATATTCCTTGAATTTCCCTATCCATCAGCAATACAATCTCTCTAGTTTTTAGTGCAGATATGTACCTTGCTATGTATTGATATGTCTCTTGTTATTCATCTCATTGTTTGCATCAACATGACTGAACTTTAGATTTGGTATAGGTTGATGCAACCTTATAGTCAGATTAATGACCAATAGACAAGGGTTGAACCCCTAGTCTCCGTCTTAGGTACTCAAATGTATCCTTTGATAATGGCTTGGTGAATATATCAGCTATTTGTTCCTTTGATTGAACATATTCTAGTGTCACTTCCTTTGCTTGTACTTGTTCTCTCAGATAGTGATACTTGATAGAAATATGCTTAGTCTTAACATGCATGACTGGATTTTTAAAAATATTTATTTCACTGGTATTATCACAATAGATAATTAATGGTTCAAGAATCTTCATATTCATACCTTCCAACAATTGTTTAATCCATGCAATATTGGAGCAATTTATAGCAGCAGCCACATACCCTACTTCTACAATAGACTGAGAGATGCATCCTTGATTCTTACTGATCCATGAGACAAGTCTGTCACCCATGAAGAATGCTCCTCTAGTTGTGATCTTTTGGTCATTAATGTTTCCAGCCCAATTAGCATCGGTATAAACTTGTAGCTCAAATTTTCCTTCTCTTTTGTACCATAAGCCATAGTCCTCGGTGTTCTTCAGACATCTCAGAATTCTCTTGATAGAAGTCATATGTGATTCTTTGTGATTAGCAGATAATCTTGCAACTATTCCAACTGTGTGTGCTATATCTAGGCTTGTATGAACAACATACATCAATTTTCCAATCAATGATCTATATAAGGTTTGATTTACCTCATTGGAATTGTCTTATTTCGTCAGCTTACATTCAGTAGCCATAGGTGTTCCAACTGGTTTGGAATCTTCCATCTTGAATATCTTTAGCACTTCCTTGATGTATTTGGACTGAGTGATGTATATGCTTGCACCTTGTTGAAGAATCTGTAGACCAAGAAAGAATTTTATCTCCCCAAACATAGACATTTCAAATTCCTTGCTAATTTCATTAACAAAGCATTTTCATAACAATTAATTACCTCCAAAAATGATATCATCAACAAAAATTTTAGCAATCAAAATATTACCATCAGTATCTTCTTTTAAGTGAAGATTTTTATTTTCACTTGTTCTAAAAAAATTTATGCTAATGAGATATGAGTGAAGTCTTTCATACCAGGCTCTCGGTGCTTGTTTCAATCCATACAAGACTTTGTGTAGTCTGCATACCATGTTTCTCTTGTCTAGATCAATAAACCCTTCTGGTTGTTCAATGTATACCTCTTCTTCTAGTATTCCATTTAGGAATGCAGATTTGACATCCATTTGGTATACCTTGAATCCTTTAAATGCAACATAAGCAAGTAAGATTCTAACTCCTTCTAGTCTAGCAATGGGTGCAAATTTTTCTCCATAATCAATACCTTCTTATTGTGCATATCCCTTGCATACTAATCTTTCTTTGTTTCTAGTGACTTCTTCATTCTCATTCAGCTTGTTTCTGAATATCCATTTGGTACCGATGACATTCTTGTCATTTGGTCTCGGTACTAGTGTCCATATATTGTTCTTCTCAATCTGTTCTATTTCCTCATTCATAGCACTAACCCATTATTCATTCTCAAGTGCATTGTTAACAGATTTAGGCTCAAAATCACAAAGTAAACATCTGGTGTTAAGTGACTTACTTCTTATTCTTGTACCAGCCTTCTTGTCTCCTATGATTTGATTTTGTGGATGATGTCTTCTGACATACTTGGAAAGTTTTGGTTCAGCTTAGTGTTCATCATTTTGATCATCTTCTTCACCTTCATTCTCATCTCCATTGTTCAGAACATCATCTTGAGGATTATCCTAATTGTTGGTAATTGCAGCCTGATGCTTGGGTGCAATATTCTGATGCTCGAGAGAAACACACTATTGCTCAGGTAGAGTTTCAGGTTCTATATAAACAAACTTGTTGTAGTCCTCTGGTTCCTTTTTTCTTTCCTTATCATTCTTTTCTACAAATTCATCTATTTTCACATTTGCACTTTAAATGATTTTGTTAGATGACTTGTTAAGACATTTATAAGCCTTTCTTTTGGTTGAATACCCTAGGAAAATACCTTCACTTTTGTAATCAAATTTTCCATGTGTATCATCCTTTAATAGATAGCATTGACTACCAAAGATTCTGAAGTAACTTACATTGGGTGTATGACCATACTAAAGCTCATAGGGTGTCTTCTTTGTGTCCTTCTTCAATTGTACTTTGTTTAATGTGTAGACAACAGTACTGATCACTTTCCTTCAGAAATTTTGAGTGATGCTTTTCTCAATCATCAATGTTCTTGCACAGTCAATAATTGATTTGTTTCACTACTAGAGTTAATGAGACTGTGGAAGAAAAGATAAAATAAATGAAAGAAAAAATAAGCCACAATGGGCACATGATATGGGTCATCCTTAAGCACAGTAAAGATGGGCTGCAAGTGTTGATTCAGAACCTGAAAGTGTTATACGCTTATCTAGAAAGAAGCCTGCTGGAAAACACCACAATTACCATAGAAGAAAAGGTTGGGAGATCAGGCCCTAGTTCTAGAACCCAAAGTGGAATAAAAAGAAAAGTCCCTGAGATCCTGAAAGAGATGCTGGAGTTGAAGGAGCCCATTGAAAAAATGGAAGAGATGCAGAAGGAGGCTAAGGAAGCATACCAAAAAACATTGTAATGTTTCTTCTTCTGGTCTAGCAATTTTGCTGGAAATTGTGTGAGCCGTTGTGCTAAAAACTATGCATCTCTTTGGTATTTTTTGTTTTTTCCTATTTTAGGTATTTGTAGTCTCTTTGGGTCTTGCCTTTTGTTCGATGTAGGATTTCTATGTTTGTATGTGCCTTTGATGCTTATCTCTAGTTGCTTTTTGTAAAAGGTTTTAGGGTCCTTTCAAAACCTATTTTTACCTTAATCAAAAATAATTAATTTGTTTCTCCTTTCAACAATTCCATTTTGTTGTGGTGTTCTTGGTGCAGAAACCTATCTTTTAATTCCATGCTCATTGCAATAGTCAGTGAATTTATCTGCAGTAAATTCCCCTCCTCTATTTGACCTTAAGTATTTCAATTTCTTTTCACTTTGTTTTTCTACCATTGCTTTATACCATTTAAGCATCTTAAATGCTTCTAATTTATCTTTTAAGAACATGACTTTCATCATTCTAGAAAAATCATCGACAAAGAGAATAAAATACACTTCTCCATAGTAGCTCTTTGTTCTCATGAGTCCACATAGATATGTATGGACTACTTCTATAATTGCAGTAGACGTATGGGTTTTACTCTTGAAACTAGACTTTTTCATCTTACCTTTTTGACAATTCTTGCACATGATATGCTCGGGCTTAGTCATCCTCGGTAAGCCTCTAACATTCCTTTTGTTTCTTATCTTTATCATGTTGTCAAAGTTCACATGACACAATCTTTTGTGCCACAACCATATGTCTTCGTTTCTAGCCATTAAACAAGTGGTGTTAGTGTCATCATTAAACAAGTGGTGTTAGTGTCATCAAGATAGAAAAGGTTACCTTTTGTCTACTCACCAGTACCAATCAATCTTCCTAATTCATTGTAGATATTTTCCTTATTATTTTCAAATGCTACTCAGTGACCTAAATTGTTCAGCTGTGAAACACTTAACAAATTAAAATTCAGTCCTTTTACCTAGTAGGCATTTTCCCATTTTATTAGGTTATTCAACAATATGGTTCATTTACCTTCAACTGGACAAGGTGTATCATTTCCCATTCTCACTGAACCACCATTATAGTATTTAAAAGTCTCAAAATTTTATTTGTCACTGGTCATATGGTGAGTGCAGCCACTATCTATGATCCAGACATCATTTTTACAGAATTTAGATATGAGTGTAGTTTCTACATACCTTTCTTCATCTTCATCTGAATCATCCTTCATGGCTACAAATACCATCTCAGTGTCTTCTTCTGATTCAGTGTCGGCATCATCAGCTATGTTCTTAGCTAGGTAACAAGCTTTCTTCCCTTTGTCCTTGTAGTCTCAGGTATCTCTCTTGTAAGATTGTCAGTTTCTCTGGTAATCTCTATTATCACCTTTATCAAACTTCTTCTCATATGATCTGTCATTTCCTCTATCATCTTTTCTTCGATTTGGACATCTTGCAGAAAAGTGTCCAACTTCTTTATAATTGAAACATACAAGTGGTAATTTACCTTTGTATCTACCTTTGCCTCTCTATAATCTTCTAGACATAAGTTCTTCAATCTCATAAAGTCCTTGATCCTCATTATCACCTTCGCTATCATTTCTAACAGCATGTCTATGACTTGAGTTACTTATCTTTAGAGAAGATTTGAATGCATATTCTATAGATGGTAAGACACTATTATCAGATTTGTTCATCTCAAATGAAATTAGTCTACCAATCATACTATCTGGAGTAACAATATTGTTGGCAACTGCTCTCATTTCTTGAATATCATAAACTCTAATAGCATAAATAGGTAATAAGGTTCTTAAGATTTTGCTTACCACTGTCTTCTCTTCAAGTACACCTCCAACTCCTCGGATAGCATTTACTACCTCTTTGATTCTGTAGCTATATTGAGTGAGTGTTTTCTCCTTCTTTCATCCTTAGGTCATCAAACCTCCCTCTTAGGCTTTCTACCTTTGCTCTTAGTACATTGGCATCTCCTCCATGTACCAACTTCAACTTATCCCACATTTTCTTTGCAGAGGTGCAGGTTTTGACATCTTCAAACTCAGCATCGGAGAGTGATGATACAAGTTCTATCATTATGCAGTTATGCTCATTCTTTACTCTTAATTGCTCAAGAGTGTGAGTGTATGTGTTAATTTTGGCCTTGTTAATCAACCACACACTTCAACATAGTCCTTCTTCACTAGGTACACACAAGAATGAATATGAGATTATTCATCTTGCCTGCCTACATGATTCAACCTGTTGCCTTATATCTAGACGGGGTTTTTGAAATTGCTCTTAGGACGAGAGGCTCACAACCATGAACCGATCTATGAATGAAGGATTTATCATGATGAATGCAATACAATGCATAATTATTCTAAGAAATGAAATATGTGAGATAATCTAAACATGATTGCTAAATGCCATTATTCTAGAAATTGAATTTATGCTATTGCAAAAATGAAGTTATTCTATATGAGATTAGCAAGAAAATGAGACAATAATTCAGTATTCTAACAATGCATAAAAAAATGAGTGGGGGTTTTGAATGAAGAATGAGAGTTCTTTTATAGACTCAGAGGTTGTTCAGAATGGAAATTTTCCTTTTTGGAATAAAACAGATAGAAAAGCCAGTTAAAAACAAAAAGCTTTATTGAAAATAATTCAATAAATTGTTATCTCTCTACTTTAGTTGTTTCCTTTCTTTGATTTAATTGTGTTTTATTTGATTTATCTATTTCTCTCTCTTTAAAGTAGGATTAAAGAGAAACTTCCAATTATGAATGGAAGAAATTTTTTTGAGAGATTATCCAATTAATTAAATAAATATGACCTCATAATTGCTTTTTCTCAATTATCTGAATATTTAAATTCAATTATTGAAAATGAGGATATTTATTTAATAATTAAATATTGTTTAATTCCTTTTCATATGTCTCAGCTAAAGAGGGTGAATTTAATTTAATTAAAGTGCTAGGACTTTATTAATTAAATTAATTCGATCATCAAGTTTGTTTAGCCAATAGATATTTAGGAATTAAATGTAATGTATGATTAATGTAGATTTAGGATTTTCTATATTTGACACTCAGGTCAAGTAGAGTCAATTAAAACTCAGAATTGCCTAGTATAATAGGACTTTGATGATTCAGAAGAATGTCAAATGCAACAAAATTGGTTAAGGTTGCAAGATGCCAATTTTGGGGTGTTACATTTTGCCCCTCTTTGAATTGATGTGCGAGTAGCACATTGATTCAAAGAATAGTCTGATGTCTGAAGCACAGAAGAATAGATTTGAAAGTTGATGATGCAAAGATTTTAGAGCCATCTCCAGAATAGAGCTTGACTCTCCGAAGTCTAGGTTAGGTTGCCAAGACGCCGGCCAAGTAGAGTTTTCGAGGGTCATTTCTAGAACAAAGCTTGATCCTCAAGGATCTGGGTTAGAATGCCCCGATACCTAGATAGATTGATATCTTTCCCAAGGTTTTCCTCAGAACAAGGCTCAACCTTCAGGAGTTGGGTTTAGATTGCCCTGATACCTATCTCAAAAGATAATGAATAGATTAGCATCTTTCCCAAGGCTATCCCCAGAATGAGGTTTAACCTTCAGGAGTCAGGGTTAGATTGCCCCGATACCTGTCTCAAATGATGATAAATAGAGATTTTAGGACTATCTCTAGAATGAAGCTTAGTCCCCCAATATCTAGGTTAGATTTCCAAGACACTGGTTTAGATAAATATCTTTCACAAAGCTATCCCCAGAACGAGGCTTAGCTTTTAGGAGTCAGTGTTAGATTGCCCCGATACCTGTCTCAAAAGATAATAAATAGATCGACATCTTTCCCAAGGCTATCCCCAGAACGAGGCTTAACCTTCAGGAGTCAGGGTTAGATTGCCCCGATACCTATCTCAAAAGATGGTAGCTTTTGAGAACCATCTCCAGAACGGAGCTTGATCCTCAAGAATCTAAGTTAGACTGCTCAGATGCTGAATAGATGACAAGATGTAAGGAACAAAGATGCCCTTATTGATTGAAAGTCATGGAACACCCAGTTTTGACCGTGAGGTACGAAAAATTGAATATGCCCCAAGTGATGAGATGCCCCTAGCAATGAGGACTTTTGAAAATCAGATTAGATTAATTGAAATAGATTCAATGATGTAATCATCTTGCCCCCTCGGGAGCGAAATAGAAAGATGACACACCATAATGATGAGGAGAGCGAAAAATCGCAGATAAATGTTATGTTAGAGATCAAGAAGAACTCAGAGCAAATTACGAAAGAATTCAGAAGAGTTAGAATCAATTTCGAGTGATTGCGAGGTTCGGTTGACCAAGTTTGACTAGGGTTGACCAGAGTTGACTTTTGAAGAAAAAAGTTAAAAATTTTGGAAAATGATGAGATGATAAGGTTCTGACAAGAAAGCGACGTCAGAAAGGTGACTACACAAGCGTTCGATCGCATCGGTCCCAAAAATTTTAAAATGCAATTTTGAGTGATATAGAAGTGTTAGATTTCAATTTCGATCACGAAAATGGATTCAGGATGGTCAAATTAGGTAGTGGTGCAATTTTTGCGCAAAATGGAGCACTTTGAAAAATTAGGTCAAACCCTATATAAGGACAAAAGGGTCATTTTCAAAATCATTTGAACCCTTTGACTTTGGAGAATAGAGCTCTGAGAAGAAGACAAAATGGTGGTCCCCTACAGCAGCCATCATTTCAAGCAATCTAGGAGGCACAGCCGGCCCACAGTGTACGGACCTCCGGTAAGTGGTCGACAAACCTCTCTGTACTTCAAATTTATTGCATTTTTGTCAATTTTTAGCTTGTTTTTCACATTTTTAGGCAGTAGGTCATGGGTCTTTGCGTGAAGTAGTTTCTTCGCGCACCCTATAGGGAAAGCTCGCGCGAAGAAACTACATTTTGCGCCAGTCGAAGTGAATTTTTGCATGCAGGTGGACCCACTTTCGTGCGAGAAACCCTTGTGAAAGGCATTTTCTCACGCGAGCTGGGATAAAAGCTCACACGAAAGAGAAATGTCACGTGATAGAAAGCACTTTGTCGTGTGAAAGAGAAATATTATTCACGCAAAATGCTACCCTTTCGTATGTGAAAAAGTCTGTGTCGCATCCAAAAGCGATTGTGTTAGTGTCATTAATGTCTGGAGATGTCTTGAATGCTTTATTATCACATTATGCTTTGATTATGGGTGAGTACTGATCGTGCACTGTTGTTCATATGTCTTGTAGGTTGACTTTGCAGATATAGCATTCAGATCGCATCATCCAGCGATCAGCAGATTGATAGCTCAGCTAGATGATGCTGAGACCGCACATATTGACACATTGGGTTTGAGTACATTATGTGACATACCTGAGATTTGAGTAAATCACGGTCTATTGGGTGCATTGGTTGAGCATTTCCATTCGAAAACAAACACATTTTACCTAACGTAGGGGGAGATGACCATTACTCCTGAGGATATAAATAGGATTCTCAGAATACCATTTGTCGGTGCCAGGATTGAGTACGAGACATGGCCCAAGGTGGGCACAGTGCATTTGAGAGAGGTCTTTCAGGACGACCTTGTGATGGGCAGAGCGATCCCATGGGAGGATCTGATTGGTTCGTATGGGGGGACCCACAGGTTGCCGGTGGTTCTAGCATGCTTCCTGGGGTGCTACTTGATGCCTGACTGTGGACAGCACGGTCTAGAGTGCGGCTGGGGTAGGATGCTAGAGCTGATGATGGCATGACCTCGACACTATGGATGGGGATAGTGCATGCTTGCACATATGTATCATGAGATGCATGAGATCGTCTATAAAGAGGCAAAGAGTATGGCTATTGGAGTGTTTGTGCTACAAATATGGGCATGGGAGCATCTTCCCGTCACCAGACCCATATGCAAGGATATAAGGTAGCCCTTGGAGCCTTATATATGTAGATACAGAGGCATGGTTACCTATCCTGCACTGGGTTTTATTGATCAGTGGCGAGCTCATCTCGATAACCTATCAGCAGTGATATGGAGGCCGTGGAGGCTCACAGAGGCTTGGGATGATGCGGTGGAGCAGTTGAGCCACATGTTCTACTCCCATGCAATGATTGGTCACACCATCACAGTGATCGAGAGATTCCTGTAGAGGCGGGTATGGCGGCAGTTCGGTCATCCATAGGACATCTCGCAAGATTACACCATATATGCAAGATTCGCGGATGAGGTGAGGAGAGGGTGGGGCACACCACTAGACCAAGGGCGCACTATGATAGACATCCATTCATTGGTTCCGATTCAGTGGGACTACCTTAGGGACATAGCAGATGCCGGTGTAACTGCCGAGTACAAGGATCACTTCATCACACACCCTTTTCCTAGGTTTACAGATCTAGTGGGTACAGCAGGATGAGGACAAGTGGTACCCCTGCAGGTTGTGCAGCCACAGGCACAACAAGGACCGATGCCACCTCCACAACAGAGGGCACAGCAAGGTCCACGACCCCAGACAGCATAGGTGGACATCCCTGCACAACACATGGGGATGGATGCAGGAGCTAGTGGCAGTGGTAGCACTAGGCAGTCCCGGAGACGGACTGTAGCGTAGTTGGAGGAGCAGCAAGTACCTCCATAGGAGGAGGCACAGCAGGAGGATCTGATGCAGGAGGATCAACCTACACAGGAGGCAGAGCAGGAGGCAGCGCAGGACCCACAGCGATGCATGTGAGAGAGGGTGAGGTAGCTCACCAGACAGGTGGGAGACCTCACAATACAGGTGGTTGTCCAAGATGCTTGGTTGATGGACAGATATCGGGAGATACAAGAACTCCGGGAGCAGCTCCGGGCGACTCAAGAGGAGGTGTGGCATCAGACAGCATGGGTCGCATATTACTTTGCATCATACATAGGTGCGGTACCTGACGAGGCATTGTAGGTGGCTCGGTTCTCGAGCTATGCATGAGGATCAGAGGGAGCGCAGATGGCACCACCTCCAGATAGGGCCCCACCTCCACCTCCTCTAGGTGATGAGGGAGAGGGCTAGAGCTAGGTGTTGGATAGACAGATAGATGAGATCATACGGTATATCTAATGCATTGGCATCCTTGTAGTATATCACCATTATTTGAGATAGATCATGCTCGAGTAGCACCATTTTATATTTGTATCGACACATTTATATATATATATATATATATATATATATATATATATATATATATATATGAGCTCNACATATATATATATATATATATATATATATATATATATATATATATATATATATGAGCTCGTCTTTTGGTATCATTGCATTTGTATATTGTCTTTTATGAGATGTTTCCTATATGCTTAGATGTTTAGAATGTATGCAAATGTATGAACATATTTAGAATAAATGTATGAAATGCACATGTATGATTTAGATGTAAAGATGTATGTATGTAAATGATGTTATGTAAATGCAATGTAGAAATGAGAATGTAAATGCAATGCATAGGTGATTATGAATTATGAATATGAATATGTAAATGCAGTGTAAATGAATATGAATTATGGATTGAATATGTATATGGTACTAACATCTCATGCAGGACGACAAATGCTAACCAAAGAACATGTGAAGAATCAAGAGCAAGGATCGAACACCTGTGCAGTCATGATGAAATGCAAATGGTGAAGAAGAACTCTCCAAAGTATGAACCCAGAAGAATGCAATGAAGAGAACACCGAATTATTGTCACAATGCAAGTCTAGAATGAAAATGCAATCCTATGCTAAATGCAATATGAAGGTGCAATTCTAGGACATGGTTGTGAGACCCATCATATGTTTATCATCATTGAGCATTTTTTGGAACATCAAAGTTGATACAACCCTTACTGGCGCCACAATGCAACCATAAGGATATGAATATGACTTATCATCGGATGAAATGTAGGAAACAAACATAAGCACAGGGCACAAAATCCAAGATGACCTGAACATTGTTTCCAGTTAATGTTGCAAGAGTACACAAGTATTGAGGCATTTGGAGCCAAGATAACCATGAGTGTGATCATGCATAAACAAGCAGATCAATAACAAACAAAGCAATGACAAACAAAGAAAGAACATGCAAGGAGATAGTACCAACCTCACCATGGCATACAAATAAAAAAGATCGAGGGATGTGAGGATGTTCCACCTTATTGCAGGAGCTCTTATCACATACACCTTGTTTATTTGATGTTGCCGGATCATCGAGACTACACCAACAAGAAATAGAAAAAGAAAAATATCAATGAAATCCATAAGAATAGACGGCATGCAAAGAAATTTTCAATCATAGCTTAGCATGTTTCAAAGTTTTGCGAATGTGGATGTGTATGAGGTGTTGAAAAACATCGTTGTGCTTGTGTGTGCATTGTGTTTGAATGTTATCGATAGATGTTTATGTTTGAGATATCTGATATGTGTTGAAAAACATAAATGTGTCCAAAGATAGTGTTAAAAAACACTGTTTATGGTGTTGTTGAAAAACACCAGTTTGTGTCAGTAGCGAGTTGTCCTTGAGAAATGACAAGATTACTAACTCGGGTGTAAACCAAAGATGTGATCAAATAGGGGACCCATGCCCCCATGTAATGATGACTGACTTGGTGTATGTTGTGAGGACAAACGAGATGTGATTGCCCCCAAGCGTATGGTGCTGAATTAGTGTCAAGTCAAGAGGGTTCGCAAAGGAACCAGAGTGTCACGAAAGTGACCGAAAGATATGGACAAACTAAAGCATAGAATCGTCAAGACCAAGGATCGATAGATAGAGTGTTTGAGTACAACTCCAACTCTAACAAATATGAGCAATCTCAATAGAATAGCGACAGTAGGAAAACGCAGTGAGAACCACTAGTGACCAACACGAGAGAGATGCTCAAATGAAATGATCATGGTATAAGCTATACATCAGTAGGTAGACGTAGTGAGAACCACTGGTGACTGATGTGAAGAGGATCCTTGAAAGATAAAAGGACTGTGCCCCCTAGATCAGGAGGGTTTCCCTGAGAGTATGACCAGTTGCAATCCATGTAAGCTGGTGTCTTGACGGGAACTGAAAGCAAATTAAAGCAGAAAAGCAGCAATGCAGGAAAGCAAATGCATAAAGACAAGTGGTGTTGCAATGGATATAGCATTGTGGAACAAGAGGCGCCTGTTTACCAGGTTTTCACCTTCTTGGTAGAAATTATTTTTTTTTGCTACCATGACACATGTTTGCTAGGTTTTCATTCAATGGCACAGTTTTTTTTTGTATTTTCAATTTTTTAATTTTTTTTTTTTTGTATTTTTGGAATATATGATTTTTTTTGGGGATACATCAAAGTGCCTATCGCTAGGTTTTCACTAAGATGATCAATTTTTTAGGAATTTTTCAAATTTTTAGAATTTTTTCAAGACTTTAGTATATATATGAGCATACTGAAGATGTCTCAGTTGTACAACCGCTTCAGATGAAGAGCATTGATGGGCTCTTTGAGTTGTTCTCCTTCAGTATTAAAGAGTTGATAGGTGCTAGACCCAAACACTGCAGTAACAATATATGGATTGAGCCAATTCGGTTCAAACTTGCCTTTCTAGACCCGATGTTGCTGATTCTTAGGGTTCTCCCTCAGAATGAGGTCACCCGCTTGGAAGTCCCTTGGTCTAACCTTTTTGTTATAGCTTTTATATATTCTCTTCTGGTATGCTCTCAGGTGATCGAACGCCACTTGGCAATGATCATCAAGTAATTCTAGCTCTTGTAGCCAAGTTATTCTAGTATCTTCATCAGTAACGAGGCCTTTTAGAGAGACTCACAGGGAAGGAATCTCAACCTTAATAGGTAGCACAGCATCTGCTCCATAAACCAATGCATAGAGAGTAGCCCCTGTTGGTGTTCTTATACTTGTTCTATATGCCCAAAGAGCTGGATTGATCCAGAGATGCCAATCTCGTCTGGATTTATGTACTGTGCGGTGCAGGATCTTAAGGATTGTTTTGTTGGAAGCTTCTGCCTATCCATTACCCTGAGGATAATAGATGGAAGACCAGTGTTGAGTAATTTTGAACTTAGAGCATAGCTTTGTCAAATCCTTTCTTTTAAACTATCCCCCATTATCAGTGATAATCGCTGAGGGTACACCATGCCTGCAAATGATGTAATTGAGAATAAACATTGCTACTTTTTTCCGCTGGCTACGGTGAGAGGGACTGCCTCCACCCACTTAGTAAAATAATCAGTAGCTATAATGATAAACTTATGTCCATTGGAGGACGAGGGGTAGATCTGACCCACCAAATCAAAGGCCCATTGTTGCAATGGCCAAAAAGTAATGAATGGAATCAACTCATTGGCTAGAGCATGAATCAGGTTTCCATGTAGTTGACATTGTTTGCAGGACTTACCAAACTGTGTTGCTTCTTTTTCCATATCTGGCCAATAGTAACCAGCTCTAATAAGTTTACGGGCCAATGTTAGGCCGTTAGAGTGTGACCCATAGATGCCTTCATGCACCTCTACTAACGCTTGTTTGGACTCATCAAATTCTAAACACCTAAGGAGGGTACTGTCTAGACCACGTCTATATAAGTCATTAGCAATGATGACAAACCATGAAGCACTGCGGATTAGGTGACGTTTCTCATTCTGGGAGTAAGTGTCTGGAATAATCTCATCACGTAGGTAGGAAAATATGTGGTGGTAGTGGGATGAGTCATGTCCTATGATAGAACAGATCATCCAAGAGTCAGGGGAGTCATAGGCTAGGTAGTGTAACGTCTCCACCAAGAATTCATGTCTAAAATCATTTTCAGGCATTTGTAGCATAGAGGCAAGAGTAGCCATGGCGTCTGTCACTTTATTATCTTCTCTCAAAAACTGTTGAAATGTCATATAAGTAAAATACTGTTTGAGATCATCAACCAACTATTTATAAGGTACCAGCTTGTCGTCCCTTGTCTGATAGATGTCATTGACTTGATTGATGACCAATTGTGAATCTCCAAGAACATTTAGTTCATCTACGCGCCACTCAAGGGAGATCTTCATACCATTGATGAGGGCTTTGTACTTAGCAATGTTGTTCATACAAGGAAACAACATCTTGTATGCTTTTGGTAATGAGTACCTTTGAGGTGTAATGAATAGGATCCCAGCACCTGACCCCTGTTGGGTAAATGAACCATCAAAAAACATAGTCCATGAGCGATGTGTAAGAAGTAATATGGACTCATCTAGAAATTCAATGTGCAATGGTTGATGATCAACTAGAGGTGCCTCTACCAACTGCTCTACTATCGCTTGGCCCTTAATGGCTTTCCTTTCAACATATTCAATATCAAACTCACTGAGAAGCATGACCCATTTAGCTAGTCTACCTGTGAGGGCAGCTTTACTGAGTAAGTATTTCAACAGATCAATTTTAGCAATTAGACATGTAATATGAGCCAACATATAGTGTCACAATTTTTTTGAAGCAAACACCACTACAAGGCAATCCTTCTCTATAGTAGAGTATTTCATTTCATATGATACCAGAGTCTGACTAATGTAATAGATAGCCCTTTTTTTCTTGTGTTGGTCTTCTTGAGCCAATAAGATACCCAATGTTGTATCTGTAGCATATATGTAAAGTATAAGTGGCTTCCCATGAATGGGACGCATCGAGATAGGTGGGTTCGCTAGATATTGTTTGATTTGTGTGAACCCTTCATCACATTCTTTATTCCACTAATAAGTCACACCCTTGTGCAAAGTCTTGGTAAAAGGTTGGGACTTGTCCACCAGTTGAGAGATAAAATGCCAGATAGATTGTAGGCGCCCTTGAAGTCCTCTCATTTGTCTGATATTTTTAGGTGGCGGCATTTCTAGAATAGCTTGTACTTTTGCAGGATCTACTTCAATGCCTTTGGTAGAGATGATATAGCCAAGTAATTTTCTAGATGTGACACCAAATGTGCACTTCTTAGGATTAAGTCTCAGACTGAATTGTTCCATACAATCTAGTATAGGACCTAGATCAGCAAGATGTTTCTTTCGGTGCATGCTCTTAGCCAAAGTGTCATCCACATAATCTTCCATTGTTGTATGCATCATGTCATGAAATATAGTGGTAACAGCTTGTTGATATGTAGCACCTGCATTTTTTAGTCCAAAGGGCATGACATTCCAATAGAAGGTGCCCCAGGCACATGTGAAAGTTGTTTTCTCTTGGTCCTCTGGCGTAATTTTCATCTGGTTGTAACCAGAGAAACCATCCATTAATGAGTACATTTCATACCCAGCTATCATATCTACGATCATATAAATATTAGGCAATGGAAAATCATCCTTAGGACATGCCAAATTCAAGTCTCTGAAGTCCGTGCAGACTCTTATAGATTTATCATGTTTGGATATTGGAACAATATTAGAGATCCACTCAGCGTAATCAATTACTCTGATAAACACTACTTTAAGCAACTTCTCTAATTCATCTTTGACAAGTAGAGCTACGTGTGGATGCATTTTGCGAAGGTTCTACTTGACTGGCTTAACACCTGGTGCAATGGACAAAATGGTGCATGATTAGATTAGGGTCTAATCCAAGCATATTTGAATATTTCCATGCAAAGTTAATCTTTTTGTTTCTGAAGAATGTAGTGAATTCCTCTCTTTCTGCCTCTGATAGTGATTGTGCCAAGTGAATAATCTGAGGTTCTGCCTCTGTACCCAAGTTGATAGGTTGAGTTGGTTCAATAAGAACAGATGATCTTTCCTGAAAATGACTTGGGAGGGCATCAAGTATCTCATCCTCGGGTGCCTCGGAGAGGTTTTCACCCTTGGATACGTCTTTTATTTTGACTATTTTAGGCTCTGATACTGCCACAAGGTGGTTTTCACCATCAGAGTGCCTATTTTTTCTTCTTTTTATTTTGTGACTAAGATACTTGATGTCTACCTCAGTCATATTAACACTTGCTTCGCTAGTAGGAGACGTTACAAGTTAGACGATGTTTAGGTAACAGGCAAGAGCGTAATCATTCTGGAACGTAAGGACTTCACTAGCTGGGGAGGTAGAGTTCCAGTCTATAATCTCAGGATGGCGGAGTGAAAGAGGAGTGATGGGTTCAAGTGCATTCACGGTATAATCATTAAAGGCATGAACAAGTAAGTCGAGACCCAAAGCGATCTCATCTAGAGGTATAGTCGAATTCCTTTGATTCCTAATTATTGTAGTAGACAACATGTTAACACCTAGGGAGTCATACTCATGTGACCCTACACTAGACCGTTCACCTACTTTGAGAAGGTTTTCATATGCATTAGTGGTTTTTGTATCTCTGTCAAATGTGGCATAGGATAAGCTGTCGAACTCATATTCATGAGAGTCTGTTTCATCATTAGGTCTCATGTCAAGAACATGAGTGAAATCAACTCTTTGTCCCCAGTTGGGATGGGTTCTTCCTAGAACCTCTGCTATAGTCAGATGAGTACCTTTTGACCTAGGTACCTTAGTAGTGTCTATAACATTAGTTGCCTCTTGTGTAAAGAGAAGTGACTGGAATTCTTGGTCAAACTGTTCTTGAAAGTGTGGTGGTATGTATAAATCATCGTGATGACTAGGATTCAGAGTATATGTTTCTTTCCATTCTTCATAAGTTAATGGAGCAAAGGAAGTGGTGGTATCAGAATCGCTATCAGTGTCTACTGTACTGACATGTGGTACAAAGTTATCTGACTCAGCAAAGAATGCTGCCAGGTCTAGTGGAATAGGATAAGGAAAAGTATCCTCATCAGAGTTGTCTACAGGTTCTGCAATTTTAGGTGTTTCTACAGGTGTTGGTATCTTATCTTCTTGAGGTACAAAATTATTTATTCCTAACTGTAATGTGAGTTTCTGGAAGCCTATACCTGTAGAGTCGCATGTCCTGCAACCAATAGCTTGAAGTGGTGTGATCAAGCCCTTATGATTTGTACCAATGGGACCATTTCCTTTGTAGCCAAAACGTTGCATAATAGATAAACCTTTGCCATAATTCTTAGATTTCATGTCATAAGGAGTATTTTTAGAATTTTCTTCTCCTCTATAGATCCAAGCTTTGATAGCTCCATCTTTAGACTCGTCTTCTAATGGTACTGTGGCTTGTACAAAAGTACCACCATATTTTGTTGGAGGAACTGTAGAAGGTTTAGTGCTCTCAGAAGGTCTCCCATAAGAATGGGGAGACAATGGAAAAGATGTAATAGATAGCACAGGTTCAATCTAATATCCTCCCATGCCAGTTTCTTTGAGTTTCAAGCTCTTTTCCATGTCTTTTAATTTATCTTCAAGGATTTTAATAGATTCTTTATTGGTAGGCACAAGGATGTCAGCAGATTTTGTGAGAGCATTGCAATCATAGCGTGTATTAGTAGGTATTGTAACTTCAGAACCTTGGAATGGGAACTTAATGCACTAGTGGTATGTGGAAGGAACAGCCTGTATTTCATGGATCCATGGCCTTCCTAGCAGAATATTGTATGCCAAAGGAATGTCAAGCACTTGACATATAACATCACATTCAACAGGACCAACTCTTATAGGCAAAACAACTAGCCCCTTGGATTTACGTTCTTCCTCATCATAGGCTTTAATGGTAATCTTTTTGCGAGCATCAATGCAATCTTCACCATAGCCTAACTCAATAAGGAAACTAGCAGAGCAAATATTTAGACCAGTGCCATTATCTATGAGAACACAGCGGACACGCTTGGGACCAATCATGACTTCAATGTGCAATGGGTTATTATGCGGGTGACTCAAAGAATGGTTGTCTTCCTCAGAGAAAGACAAGTAATGTTAGGAGGTCAGGTGACCTACCATAGATTGAAACTGGTCAAGATCAAGATCTTTTGGAATATTCGCCTCAGTGAGGGCTTTGTCCAGGATTTCCCTGTGAACAGGGGAGATTTTCAGGAGCTCAAAAATAGTTATCTGAGCATTAGTACATTGCAATTGATCAAGAATGTTGTAATTGGTAGCATTAGATGAGGAACCCACTTTGGGATTCTTAGTAACAGAGTCAACCTTAGCTTTGTCTGAAGGTTGAGTTGATGTAGATATAGGAGGCTCAGGGCCTTTGAGAATGACTTTAGCACGAGATCGAGTAACAAAATTAGCACTAACTTGAGACTGTCCTTGTTCAGAAGGCTGAGGTGCAGACCCTCACAAAATGAAAGTTGTTTTAGACTTAGAAGTATCTTCTTTTCCCTTGAGAATGATGACATTATAGTATTCAGTGTCAACAGGTTCAACCATATTAATGACATTGTCATTATTGGTATAAGTATAGTTGACCTTAGCATCAGTGTTTTTGCCTTTGGATGATTCACCTTTTCCATGAGGAGGAAATGGGTCCTTGAAAGCTTGGTGATCAAAATTTTTGTTGTGATCTCCCACAACAATAACCTCACTATTGATGAGATCCTAGATTTTATGGCGCAGTTTAAAACAAGTACCTATTTTATGACCTTTATTTTGGTGAAAATCACAATAAGTGGATTCATTCCACCAAGGGGGTCTTGGTTGTGGATCATAAGGTCGTGGATTATCCAAAGGAGTAAGTAAATGATTGTCTACAAGAATCTTGTAAACAAGCTCGAGAGGTTCTCCTAAAGGAGTGAATTCACGCTTGGGCCTAGGAGCCCAAGATTTAGACCTAGAAAATTGTGAAGTACTTGGTTTGGATTCTATCATAGCCTTTTCAGTGGCTTTGGCTTCTTGCATCGTAGTAGTGAGATTAAAGGTAGCCTTGGAAGGCTTAGCAGTCACATTGTCTACAACACCATCATTCACAACATTTTGATTCTTGTTGGGAAATTTGGATTTATCTTTGCTTGAGGAAAAAGACCCATGTTTGTTTTACTTGTGTAAGGTCAATTCTCCTTTCTTGATCATAAATGTCTCGATTCTGATAGCTTTTTTAATCATGTCATCAAAGGTTAGAGGACCTTGTAGCTGTACTTGATACCCAAAGTTGGGAAGAAGATTATCGAGAAAGATGTCCAACTTTTCAGATTCAAGTATCTTGCGAGAGTATCGTGTATAGAGTTGTCTCCATCTTTGGAGAAATGCCAAGAAAGATTCCCCATTATTTTGTTTCAAGTTGCAAAGATCTTGAATGTGAACTGGATGTTGAGTGTTGTGAGAATAATGTGGTAGAAATAAATTGGCAATTTCATCAAAATTTCTAATGCCAGTTGGTAGTCTAGAAAACCATTCCATAGCTGATCCTCCCAAGCTATATGGGAAAAGATGCATAAGATAGGTTGTATCATGTATGAATTCCATGGAGAGAGCACCAAATTCTCTCAAATGGTCTTGAGGGTCAAATTTACCCAAGTATTTGTCATATTTAGGAAGTTCAACTCCTTTGGGAAAAGGAGGCATGTGAAGATCTTTATCAAATGGGAAAGGACAAATGCTTTCCAGTGTGAATTGTGTAACAGGTTTGTCTTTCTCTTTCAGGAGTTGAGAAAGTTGATCTCGCATAGATTGCATTTCTTTTTGCAAACAATAATTTTCAGTCTCTTCCTCTTTCTCAATAAGTGTTTCTACCTTGTAATCAGAGGGAAGTTTAGCACCTTGGGTGGCTAATTCGAGAAGGTATTTCTCCTTCTCTTCTTTCATTGGGACCGCCATCATTTTCATGAAGTTTTTATCATTGTGGGCCTCTATGATATCCTCTCAGGTTATCTCCTTCTCCTCTTGAGGAGGAGGGTTTTTAGTGTGGGTGAAAATGGGTCCACCCATTTGACTATAATCTGCCATATTGGTAGAATGCAAGGATTCAAGATGTAAAAATTTGGTATGAAAAGATTGAGTGTTCTCTGAATGTGAGTCTTCTTGGAATAAAGGATTTTGAACCCTACTAAGATCCACAGGAAATGACTGTGTACTGTAAGGTCGTCATACCGAGGAAGGATATCAAGATGATTCCTCACTAGATGTAGCCGGTGATGGTGTGGAAAGTATAGATTTATCTTGATTGATTGAAGGATATGTTTTGCCACTTCGAGTTGTGACAGTCATAGACAAAGTTTTGAACAAGGAAAGTGGACTAGGACCAAGCTTGAAACTGTCTCAAAGTAGTTGCACAAAACGTGCCAAAAGGTGAAGTATCCTTGGTGCAAATCATCTAGGATGAGGCTTAAACAAGCCAAGAGATGACTATTGCAACACAAGGCATGATAGCAAAGTTGAAATAGATCAAAAGGACATGAGACAAGACCAGTTTAAGCAAGAATCACGTAGTTCTCAACCTAAGAAACTAAGTTTCAGACTATGTAGAGATGAATGGCAGAAAAATAGACCCATATCAAAGACCAAATTGGACAGAAGAATAACCGACTGATAGATTTCAGCTTACTATTTTGGACAAAAGACTGCAGTTTTGGGTGATTAAATGCTATTTCGCGCAAAGATTCTCATCGTATTGCATGAAGAAATGCTTGCTTCACGTGAATAATGACACCAGTTTTGACAGAATAAAGACTGACAGAAAATGCACTTTTTACAAAATGTCGCGCGACAATGTGATATGTATCGCACAAAGATTCTCACCCATTGATGTGAAGATTGCACAATTTTGCGTGAAACTATGCAAATGATGAAAAAAGGACATTGACAGAATCAGACTGTTAGGACCAGTTTGCATTTCCCAAGATAAATCATGCTATTTTCTGACAGATAGTTCAAGTTACAGATCATTTTTGACATGTTCAAGATTGAAAGTTTGTGTTTTGATAGTTTTGATTGTTTAAGTGATACACCCATGCAAAACACATTGAGCGGAATGTTTGTAGTACCAGAACAATCACGTTACAATCCTAGGATAGCCAGGAAAATATCTGTTGAATCCCCACTTGAATTGAAGTTCAACTATGCTTACTCTTAGCAGATAACTTAGAAGCTTGGAAGCACGGGCTCCTCCTTACATATGCACTCACTTCTCAGGCATACCAAGCTTCGGACCCCAAAGGAATTGCTTCCCAAAGGGCTGTTATCTCTACTAAAAGCTATAAGAATGTGGGGAATCTTAGTCCGTCTCTGACCTTTTGTGCCAATAGATAGAGGGTTTTTGGAAAACTAGAACAACAGTTTGTAGTAAGGTCATCCGTTCAGGTGGTTGTGATCAAGTCATTTTCCCAATTAAGGGAGCTCTCCCAATCCGTTCAAAGCAAGGCTTTCACCTTAACGATGTCAGGACTCTAATGCACCATTAGGGTACTGGAGGAGATTTTGGTTGCCACAATGAATTCACACCTATCTATTGTGACATTAATCACAATAGAATTTTTTGTATACCGGTTTGGAAGGGCTTGGTTTTAGCCTGTTACCAGTTGGGCATCCACTCTCACCAGCTATGCTAAAGCTCTTGGGAGGTAGCCACTCTAGAAGAATCACATGAATTTCTCTTACACCCAAGATTCATAAAGGCGAGGGGAGAGCATGTGTTCATGTAGTTCTTAGGATTACAATCTAAAAAACTCTTCAATCACGTAAGACAATGATTCATTTTAAGCACCAACCGAAGTGTGTTTTAACTACTGAAAATAGATATAAGAAGTTGTGAAAACAAGCAAGGTCTTCGACAAACATCCTGTAATAAAACCCATTAGTAGTTTGTAATGCCTTTCTTCATATCAGCATCCTACAACAAACATGTCAGAATTTTATAATGGCTTTCTTTGTCTCAGCGTCCTGCAAACCACTGTTATGCTGTTTCAAAAGATAAAATCAGAGAAACACAAATGTTAGAAAACAACAGAGGGTTAGAAAACTGAGGTAAAAATATATCAAACTAAAAGCTCTGGTCTGAAATTTTGTGTGATAAAGTATGCTAGATCACGCGAATAAGTTATGTAGGCCACTCGAAGAACTAGAAAGTTCACGCAATATGAAAAGAAAGTTCGCGCGAAATTAAAACAGAACTTGTACGGAAGTACGGACAGAATGCAAAAAAATGAAAAATATGAGGCTAGAATAGAAATGTACCTGCCCCACGGTGGGCGCTAGAAATGTATGTGTTAATTTTGGCCTTGTTATCAACCACACACTTCAAAATAGTCCTTCTTCACTAGGTACAAACAAGAATGAATATGAGATTATTCATCTTGCCTACCTAAATGATTCGACCTGTTGCCTTCTATCCAGATGAGGTTTTTGAAATTGCTCTTAGGACTAGAGGCTCACAACCATGGACTGATCTAGGAACGAAGGATTTATCATGCTGAATGCAATATAATGCATAATTATTCTAAGAAATGAAATATGTGAGATAATCTAAACATGATTGCTAAATGCCATTATTCTAGAAATTGAAGTTATGCTATTGCAAAAATGAAGTTACTCTATATGAGATTAGCAAGAAAATGAGACAATAATTCAGTATTCTAAGAATGCATAAAAAAATGAGTGGGGGTTTTGAATGAAGAATGAGAGTTCTTTTATAGACTCAGAGGTTGTTTAGAATGGAAAGTTTCCTTTTTGGAATAAAATAGATAGAAAAGCCAGTTAAAAATAGAAAGCTTTATTGAAAAGAATTCAATAAATTGTTATCTCTCTGCTTTAGTTGTTTCCTTTCTTTGATTTAATTGTGTTTTATTTGATTTATCTATTTTTCTCTCTTTAAAGTAGGATTAAAGAGAAACTTCCAATTTTGAACGGAAGAAAGCTTTTTGAGAGATTATCCAATTAATTAAATAAATATGACCTCATAATTGCTTTTTCTCAATTATCTGAATAATTAAGTTCAATTATTGAAAATGAGGATATTTATTTAATAATTAAATATTGTTTAATTCCTTTTCATGTGTCTCAGCTAAAGAGGGTGAATTTAATTTAATTAAAGTGCTAGGACTTTATTAATTAAATTAATTCGATCATCAGGTTTGTTTAGCCAATAGATATTTAGGAATTAAATGTAATATATGATTAATGTAGATTTAGGATTTTCTACATTTGACACTCAAGTCAAGTAGAGTCAATTAAAACTTAGAATTGCCTAGTACAATAGGACTTTGATGATTCAGAAGAATGTCAAATGCAACAAAATTGGTTAAGGTTGCAAGATGCCAATTATGCAGTTATGCTCATGCTTTACTCTTAATTGCTCAAGAGTGTGAGGTCCTATAGGCAACACATATTCAGTATTTAAGTATCAAACAATATCATTTCCAATACCTGATAGGTGGAGTCTTATTTTTCTTTGCCATGATGCAAAGTTGTCTTTATTCAACTTGGGCACATCTCATCTATTCATCTTGTGATCTTTTGCTTGATCTATTAAACTCCATTTCTAAGCACACAAGCTCTGATACCAATTGTTAGTAATAACTAAGGGGGGGGGGTGAATGAGTGGCCTCAAAAATATTCCAATAATCAACCCAAAAAACTTAGTACCATAATGTTAAGCCTCTTGTTATCTTCAGTCTTATAAGATGAATGCCTCCAAATACTTATATCAAATTAATACTTCTCGGAATGCTTAGTAAAACCTTCTACTGTATGTTTACCGAATAGAAGTCTATTAATTTACCAAAAGATAGTAAATTATCTAGAGTATACCGATCAATCCAATTAAGTTAAGTGTAATGCAAAACACTAAAGTAATGAATTATAAACACATTGACACATGGATTTTTAACGTGGAAACCCTGTTAAGGGAAAAACCACTTGGGACTGGCAACCCAAAATTTTCACTTCTGAAGTGAGCTCGGTGAAGAGCCAACCCTGTTAAAGGTTATAAACACACTGTTAGGTGTGACCTTGTTAGAGGATTTTAAAGTTTAGTCTGTCACTTGATATCGAGCATCTCTATGCTACCATCCTTGATCAAACACTCACTTGGCCTTTCAATAGGTATCTGACATCTCATGCTATCTTCATGATTAAAAATTTTGATACTCTTGGGATGTATCTCAATATAGAAAGGATCTTTAAATCCCACTCAGTTAAGAGACTTTTTGAATCAATGGTTAAACTAAAATAGTATGATTTGTTCACATATACAACTTATACTTACAGATTTTCAGATGTATTGTAATCTCACAAAACTATTCTGATCAAATATCTTAGTTTATACCTTTGCTCCACTTTGATTCTACTCAGTGATATTGTACTATGTTGCTCAGTGTTCGCAGAAAACTTTAGCCCTTTCCTCAACTTGTTGATCAGGACTGTATGAAGTTGCTCTTCATCAATTTCTCTTCAGCATTCTCTTTTCATTCATTCACCCACCACACCTTTTCGTAATGAATTGAGTTGTCTCTTTATAGACATGATATCACCATTGTTAGGTTCTTGATTTTCTTGATCTTGGCATGATCCACAATTATTTCCAATTAGATTTAAAGAAAAACTCCTATTTTATCTTGCTGAGATCTTCTTGCCAACTGGACAAAACAAGCTTTAAATCCCTTACTTATCTTTGGTTTTATCTTGTCGATGAAAACAAAGATAACTACCATTTAACTCTATATTTAGCTCTGCCAGCTAGATATTTTTTCATTTCTGAACTCAAGTTAATTTTTGTGTTTAACTCTTTGATAGTGTTGGTCAACACTCTAGTTCACCTCGGGCTTCTCCGTTGGTTTACACTATGTTTCTTGTCATCGGTTATGCTTGTGATTCTGCTTGTCGGTGTTCTTTCTCGGGCATCATTATGACTTAACTTTCGGTGATCTCTATCCATCGGTGTCCACTAACCGTTGGTGTTTGAAGTCATATTGTGAATACTTGTCTTTTATGCATTACTGAAAGCATAATCTTTTTCTCTTTGATTATCTAAAGTCTTTGACACTTTTATTATAACCGTTTAGATTATATCAAGTTGACATCAATGACAATACAATCCATTAACTAATTTAATGTCTTGCATTATCCTTCTGTATTTTGGTGATCAACTTAACATCTTCAAACATTCAATCAGTTATATGTCATCACTAGAAGCAAGATAAGAGACAATACATGTTTTATATCTACATTTGAGCCAAAGAAAGTTAAAGAAGCACTAGATAATGAATATTAGATGAAAGCAATGAAAGAAGAGTATGATGAAAATGAGAAGAGCACATCATGAACATTAGTACCCGGGCCTCAAGACAAAAATATTATTGGTACTAAATGGATTTTCAGAAACAAATTAAAAAAGCATGGAGAAGTTATCAGAAATAAAGATAGATTGGTTTGCAAAGGTTATACACAAGAAGAAGGTATTGACTATGGAGAGACTTTTGCACCTATTTCTAGATTGGAAGGAGTTAGAATACATATGGCTTATGTTGCTTACAAAGGATTCAAGGTATATCAAATGGATGTTAAGTCTACATTTCTTAATGGGATACTTGAAGAAGAATTATACATTGAGAAACCTGAAGGATTCATTGAGAACACTAACAAGAACAAGGTATGTAAGTTACATAAAGCTTTATATGGTTTAAAATAAGCACCCTGAGCATGGTATGAGAAATTGCACTCTTATCTAATCAAAATAGGATTTTAGTGAACAAGTGATAACAGTAATGTTTACTTGAAGTGTGACAGTGACAACAAAGTTTTGATTGCTGAAATTTTTGGTGATGATATTGTTTTTGGAGGTAATGACACCTTATGTAAAGGATTTTCTAACGAAATGAGAAAAGAGTTTGAAATGTCAATGATTGGAGAGATTAAGTTCTTTCTAGGTCTACAGATACAACAAGTTACTGAAGGGATCTATATTACACAAGCTAAGTATATTAAAGAGATCCTCAAAACCTTTAGTATGGGAGATTCCAAGCCTGTTGGAACACCTATGTTACTGGTTGTAAATTATCATAAGAAGATGAGACACAAGAGGTGGATAATACTCTTTACTGATCCATGATTGGTAAATTACAGTATGTTGTTCACAATAGACCTAATATAGCACATGTTGTTGGGATTGTCGCAAGATTTTCTTCTAATCCTAAGAAAACACATGTCTGCAATAAAAGGATTTTGAGATATCTGAAAGGCACTGAAGAATTTTGTTTATTGTACAAGAAAGGAGGTACTTTTGATTTGAAAGTCTACACTAATGGAGATTGGGCTAGAAATATTGATGATAGGAAAAGTACTAGTAGAGGCACATTCTTTCTAAGTGAAAGATTGGTCACATGGCTAAGCAAGAAGCAAAGTTGCATTTCACAGTCTACTGCCGAGGCAAAATATGTTGTTGTTGCTATGAATTATGCAAATATAGTTTGGATTAAACAATTACTTGAAGCTATGCAAGAAGAGATCAAAGATCCAGTCACTAATTTTTGTGATAATACAAGTGTTATAATTAATGTATCAAAGAACTTGGTTATGCATTCAAACACCAAGTACATTTCTATCAAGTATCACTACTTGAGAGAACAAGTTCAAGAGAAGAATATGAGATTGGAATATGTCAATTCAAACGAACAATTGGTTGATATCTTTACAAAGACACTACCTAAAGATGCTTTTTAGTATCTCAAAGGTAAATTAGGGGCTCTTCCCCTATCCAATTTTCACTAAGAAGCATGAGGCATGATGCATCAATTCTATATTTCATTATAATATCTATTATCGAATTGGTGTTAGTGTGACACACTTTAGGTTTTTCCTGAAGTTGTGAGATTTTTGTATACAACATTTTATGAGTACATGTTAGGTATAATCCACTACTGGAACAAGTTTTCAGGAATATGACTTTTTGGCATTGTTGTCAAAGAGGGAGAGAATGAATTGATGACATTTATCCTTAAGGGAGATATTGATGACAGAGGAAGACAATGAATTGATACTATTTACTCATTAAGGAGAATCATAATATATGCTGCAAGAATCAGAAGATTTATCCAAGGGGGAGATTCGGATTGAGAGATCAGAGATCAAAGTGGAAATAGGAATATCAACTCAGAGGGAGTTTAGTTGTGTATTTGAGTATTTCCATTATCAATTGCTATAACACTGTTATAGTGGTCATCAATGCCAAAGAGGGAGATTGTTAATCAACTGATGAATATTTGGTGAAGATGATGAAAATCGAGTGATACCGAGTATCGCAATTATAGAAATGGTTAGATTAGTTTTTGTTTTGTCATTGATGTCAAGCAATTGATTATTGATTTTTATTATGTTACCATTGTTAAGAGGAGAAGTTAAATGTGTGACAAATACAGATCAGACAATGATGAATTACTATTGATATAGTTGTTTTCTGCTATATATTTGATGTTATCAAGTCAGTACAACTGATTGATTAAGTCAGAAATTAAAAAGAGTTAAGTTATGACTGAAAGAGTTACTTTACCAAGCTAGACAGAGTCAGTCGGTATAGATTTATGTTAGTCGGTCACAATTACCGAACACCGAGTGAAAGAAAAGCACCGAGCACCATAAATGAGCTAGACACTGAGCAGTGAATAAAGATAGCTACCGAGTTGCAAAGAAAGTTTACCGAGTATAGGATGGGTAAGTGTCAGAAGTTGAGTCCACTTCTAGTGGAACTATTTGCGTGTGAAACCAACTTTTGGAAGAAGATGTTTTCTAAAGAATTTTTCCACCAAATTAAAACCCATTTTAGATATGATTACATATATTATAAATACATATTTTTTTAAAAAATTAGAGTAATTTTTTAAATTTTTAAACAATTTCTAATAAAATAGGTCCATAAGCTTGAAATAACAAGTTTCCTTAATTTTTTATAACATTAATTTATTTAAATAGTTTTTGAAAAATAAATTATATGACATTAAACTACATAAAATTATTTTCACATTGAAAAAAAGAAAAACTAAAAAATGAAGAGTTCAGGTAAACTTATGCTTGTCGTACACAAGGGGTCTTCAAAATAAAAACTATGCCCAATTCAAAATAGTAGAAAAAAACATATTCAACAAAAAATTATGAAAAATACGATCGTCAATCTTCCATAAGCTTGAAATAACAAGTTTCCTTAATGTTTTATAACATTAATTTATTTAAATATTTTTTGAAAAATAAATTATATGACATCAAACTACATAAAATTATTTTCACATTGAAAAAAAGAAAAACTAAAAAATGAAGAGTTCAGGTAAACTTATGCTTGTCGTACACAAGGGGTCTTCAAAATAAAAACTATGCCCAATTAAAAATAGTAGAAAAAAACATATTCAACAAAAAATTATGAAAAATACGATCATCAATCTTGAGAGTCTTAAAAGTGATATTCCAAAAGGATTCAAAAAAATACTTTCATTTAGGTCAAATTATGGTTGCCATACACAGACATGGAAGGCTCCCAAAAAGTAAATTTTAAATAGTTGTTTTTGGAAAGACCTAGTGAAATTCAATTTTTATTATATGGGTATTAATATAAATTACATATTGGGAAACTAGATTTTGAGTACTACATTTCTTATTAATGACTTTTTTTAAGATTCGATCTTTAAGTGCTTCATTTTTTTTATCAATTGGGATGAATTTTGAAAACAGGGAAAACAGTTCCACTTTTTGGCAAAAAAGTGGACTTAACTTCTTGCTGGCACCCGGATATTGATCGTAAATGATGATAAGATCTAATTTAATGTGAAGCGATGACGATCTAGATGAGGATAAGAATTAAAAGAAGTTTGTTAGAAGTTCTATGAACGTGAAAATTCAATGAGAAGATCTAAGGTGAAGATCAAACGGTTAAACCTAATTATGTGAGTTCCAAGAAAATTTCAAGTTTTGATGTAAAAGTGAAGTGGTTTATTGAGTTGAGATTTATGAAGAAGATGATCGAACGATAGAGCACAAATGATGGAAAATCTAATTAAGTAGATTAAAAGGCAAAAGTATTTCTATATAAAGAATGAGAACAAACAGAGAAACAGAGAGAGAAGCTAGAGAGTTGAATAGAGAAGAAGAAGAAGTTGAAGAACAACATTTACCGAGCATAACAAAGAAATAGAGATTGAAAAATCTAAAGTTTGAGAAAGAGATAAATAGAGTATGTGATGCCAGCAACTTATTCAATTGAGAATAAAGGATCTGATACAAGCAAAGGTAGTTTCTATATTTACAGATCAAAGTTTATCATGTTTCTTATTATCAGTTGTAACAGAGAAATCTCTTAACCGAGTGGATTTAACCATCCTATTTGTAAATCCTAGAAGTAGGTGACATTCCAAAAAAAGTGTTTAAAGACCTCTAACAAGGCCACTCCTAATAGGGTGAAGATCTTAACTGATATGAGGTAAATCCCCTAATAGGTTCACATTTAGCAAATGTGTTTGTAATCTTTAACATGATAAGATCTTAACCAAGTGTACTTCATAAGGGTACATTTTATTGTGGGTCACAATTCCCACAGAGGCTTTTCCCAAATTGGGTTTCCTCGTTAAATCTGGTTTCAATTGAGTTAAATGTGATGTTAATGAGTTTGAATGATTGATTTACATATTTGAGATGTATGGTTTTTTAAGTTATTAAGTTGTATGGTGAATCGGTTATTATTGTATTTAGTTCTACCAAGTGAATCAGTAGGTTAAGTTTTGAGCATTAAGATTTGATTTTGTCTGATTCACCCCCCCCCCCTCTTAGGGGACCAACAATAAATAGAGATTATACCATAAATAGAAGTTGTTATTATATTATTACATTCACAGGTTCCCCTTGACACATATACAATACCAGTTGGAAAATAATTAAAATAAATTAATGATAAGTGGGGAAACACCACATTCGCAAACATAAAACTTTATTCTTGAACCTTACCACAACAATACCTATTCTACCAATCAATCATAGCAGTGCACACATAAATATATATTAAGTTGGCTCATAACAAGGTATAGAAAGTGGCAAGGAAGTTGGTATTCTAGTTTAAAATTCAAAATTCAAAATTTTGTATTTATTCAACACACGTTGAGATTGAATATGGTCAATCTCAAATGATGTATAGATGAACTACAAAGAGAAGGTGGTGATCTCAAGGTCAATAATAAATAAATGTATAAGTGCAAATGAGGTTTCCATTATAACAACTAGATGATAAATTCATGGAAGTAATTGTGAATGAAATTGTACAAATAATAAGTAAATGTTGAAGTCGTGAAAATAAAAGAAAAAATATATAAATAGAAATTAGACCATAAAACAAACTTGTTAAGATATTATTATATTCACTCATTCCCATTGAAATGGACATAAAACCAAATGAAAAATAACCCGAATATATTAATGATACACGGGGAACCACCACACTAACAACTAGAAAACCTTGTGCTTAAACTCAACCACAACAATACATACTCTAGCAATCTATCAGAGTGACACGCACATAAATGTTTATTAAGTTGACTCATAAAAAATAGTAGAAAGTGACAAGGAAACTAGTTTAAATTTTAAAGTTTTCATTTATTCAACTCACAATTGAGATTGAATTTGGTTGATCTCAAATATTGTATAGATGAACTACAGGGATAAGGTGATAATCTCGAGGTCAACAATAAATAGAAGTATAAGTGCAAACAAGGTTGCCATAAGAATAACTACATGATAAATGCATAAAAGTAAGTGTGAATAAAATAATAAATAAATGATGAACGCATAAAAATTATGCAAATAAAAGTGAAAAGATGTAAATAGAAGTTAGACTACAAATCAAACTTCTTGACCTATTATTGTATTCCCACATTTCCATTGACATAAGCACAACACCAAATGAAAAATAACCCAAATATATTAATGATAAGTGGGGAACCACCACAATTCAACTAGAAAACCTTGTGCTTGAACCCTACCACCACAACACCTACTTTAGCAATATATCATAGCAACACACTTATAAACAAATATTAAGTTGGCTCATAACAAGGAGTGAAAGTGGCAAGGAAGTTTTTTTTTTTTTGGATCAAAGTGACCGAAGTCACTCAAATATTGTTTTAGTAACAAAAGATGAAAGTTTACAGAGAATTCACCCAATCATTCTGCACAAAATACCATAAGAGATTCCAAATTTAGGTTTTAAATTTTGCTTATATGCAACATACATTGAGACTTAATTCGGTCAATCTCAAATGTTGTATTGACAAACTACATAGAAAAGATAATGATCTTAAGATCAATAATAAGTAAATGTACAAAAGTGCAAACAAACTTGCCATAATAACTACATGACAGATGCATGAAAGTAAGTGTGAGTGAAATAATAATTAAATGATGAATGCATTCAAAACCTAATGCAAATAAAGATAAAAAGATGTAAATAGAATCTAGACCACAAGCCAAACTTGTTAACATATTATTGCATTCACACATTTCCATCGACATAAACACACAACCATATACAAAATAACCCAAATATATTAATCATAAGTGGGGAACCACCACGTCTCAACCAAAAAACCTTGTGCTTGAACCCTACCACCAAAATACACGCTAGCAATCTACCATAGCAACAGACACAAACATAATTAAGCTAGCCCATAACAAGGAGTAGAAAGTGGCAAGGAAGTTGATATTCCAATTTTGAATTCTTCATTTATACAACACATTGAGATTGAATTCGATCATCTCAAACGATATATCGACAAACTACAAGGACAAGAAGATGATCTCAAGATCAATAATAAATAAATAAATGTATAAGTGCAAACCACATCAAAGTAGTGTGAATGGAGTGAACCTAGAAATATTAGTGCTAGAACCCCACCACAACACATAATTAAGCTAGCTCATAACAACGAGTAGAAAGTGGCAAGGAAGTTAATATTCCAATTTTAAAGTCTTCATTTATACAACACATTGAGATTGAATTCGATCATCTCAAACGATATATCAACGAACTACAAGAACAAGAAGATGATCTCAAGATCAATAATAAATAAATGTATAAGTACAAACCACATCAAAGTAGTGTGAACAGAGTGAACCTAGAAATATCAGTGCTAGAACCCCACCACGACACATAATTAAGCTAGCTCATAACAAAGAGTAGAAAGTGACAAGGAAGTTGATATTCCAATTTTAAAGTCTTTATTTATACAACACATTGAGATTGAATTCGATCATCTCAAACAATATATCAACAAACTACAAGAATAAGAAGATGATCTCAAGATCAATAATAAATAAATGTATAAGTACAAACCATATCAAAGTAGTGTGAATGGAATGAACCTAGAAATATCAGTGTTAGAACCCCACCACAACACCACCTACTCTAACCATCCATCATTTCCAGAGGAAAAGGTGGATGGAGAGTTTATGACCCTTTTATCCACCAACTTCCCTAATGAAGAGGCCACACGTACACAACTTTTAACTTTCCACAAAAGGCTAGGAAAAGTGAGCAACCCACAATGCTAATTCCAATGTTTTCAATGGAACACAAGGGCCACCGTGTCTCTAAATCCAATATATTAAGTCACTTCATATAGAAAGCCATACAGCCCACAATTTCGAACACATAGATTAGACTGAGCCCATAGAAACCTCTCTTCCTGCTTAGAGAATGTATTTGGAAAAACCGGGCATGTTATAATCAAGGTGGTCATTTCTTTTCGTCCTTTGCTTTTATTCCTTTTCCTTGCAAGACTTCTTTTATTGAAAAGGAGGATTCACAATGCCCATAAAACATTTTTAACACATTTGCATTCGTCTGTAATGTTTAAAAAACCCATATATTTTTCGTTCTTGTACTTAAAGTGATGTTCAGTGTGGGGTAGACGAAACGTCTCGTGAACTTTGGAATAATGTTTTTGTCTTTCTGACCGAATTATAACAATTTTTTTTTGTCGACGGTTTTATCCAAACCCTTTTTCTTTTTCGAAATGTCTTGTCGACTGATTTATACAAAGTTTTTCTTTCTTTTTCGAAATGTTTTGTCGACTGATTTATCCCCAGTTTTTTTGTCGACATAGAACTTACTTTTCCCGGCGTTTCGACCTCAGGTGAATTCTTAACTGACCGTAAATTAAAACAACTGGTCGAGGTCGACGACGATCCGACCGTATACATTCTTAAGACAAATTTAAGAATTTTTTTTATTTAAGTGGAAGTACGTTGTGGGAATGATTTGGGATTCAGTACATGGTAGAATGATTGGAGGTTGGTATCAAATGTTTGAAACTTTGAAGGGGGAATGTGGTAGGTAAGTTGGTTTATTAAAAAAAGATTTTAGAGTTCGGGTAACTTTCTTTTATTTTTATTCTGTAATGTATTGGGTAAACTTTTTAATTTGATGGGAGCTTTCTTTTAATCTTTGATGCATTGGGAAAACTTTTTAATTTGATTGGAGGTTCCTTTAATCTTTTATGCACCGGAAAAACTTTTTAATTTGATTGGAGGTTCTTTTAATCTTTGATGCATCGGGAAACGTTTTAATTTGATTGGAGGCATTGGCGCAACATACCCTCCAAGAAGTTGTGAGGGAGGGTGCACATTTTGTTATGTTCTTATTGTTAGATATATTAAATATGAAAGATATGAATATAAAATTTAGAGTTAATTTCGACATTTGTTATATCTCGACATTATCATAATGGAAAAGGAAAGAAAAAGAAATGTACTTTTATAGTCTATGACACTGAGTGATATGTTTTTGGGTCTACATGTGGTTTATAGTAATATTGAACCACCACATTGTCTTTGCGAGAGGCATCTAGCTGTGTTACAAATGAAGCGTACATACCTTACCCCCTGTGGGATTTGAACTTGTGGCATCTCTTTGATAATTTAGGTGGAGAGAGAGGAGATGAGGTCGGGAAAGAAAGGGTTAGTTTGTATAATCCTCATCTATATATTGAAAGTATTAAGTTATCTTTTGCAGCTATGGTTCTATTTCAGATATAAAAGTCAGGTGTAGCTAGACGTGTATGTAGGATTGGTTTATAAACTTCCGGTCATATATGTTTAGCTCTATTTTTGGTAATCAGTTAGAGATAGACACCTGAATGTATTCGTTTTCTATGAATCAACAATCATATATCTTTAATAGAAAAAAGTATTAAGTTACGTTTTAATTATGATAAACATAAGAAAAGGCTCAGATCCAAAATCATATATGAGATGTTTGATATTTTTGAGAGGAGAATAAAATATTTGATTCTCAAAAATTGAATTTATTGTTTAAGAGTTCGAGGGATGCGAAGTTGGGATCATAGTTATTAGGTCATCTCTCATAGTTATACTGAGTATGAAAAATAAGCATATAAAACTTAAGATCTAGTGTTGGCCTACCCTAGCACTAGCTCTTAATTTTTATATGCTTATTTATTTGTTCTCTTAGGAGGGAACTAGCTCTTAAGTTTTATATGGGATCATAATTATTTGTTCTCTTAGGAGGGAACTACCCAACAAACTTAAAAGTTTGTGGGGTAGTTCCCTCCTATATCTGTTACTATGGGTCAATTTAAACATAATATTTTGTGGGCTCTAGGACATGATTAGAATGATTATATTTAAAATATTAAGATATGCTTTATTGAGAAAAGAGGTCTCATTGTTTAAACTTTTTAAGTTCAATAGATTTTTATTTTCTTTATAAAAAGTTTTTCTCTTTCACAAGACATGAACACATTTAATAATTAAAGCTTTGGAGTTCTCAATATAGATGAGTAGGACCACATGACATATTTTTTTTATAATTTGCACTTCCAATAATTATCAGTTTTCTATATATATTTCTAATATATAGTACACTATGCATTACAATGGTTGTTAATAATATTTATTGCTTTTTATTTAATTTTCACTCTTCTTTATGATTGTGAAGTCATCATTTGTTCTATGCCTATTAAATTGGACAAATTTATTATGTTGGAACAATTCCATGGCATATGTCAATTTTAATTATCTTATGAGGACACTATAAAGTATGTGTTCAACTTGTTATAATTTATTTCAGTTATATGTCGAAAGCTCTATCAAAGGAATTATACTCATAAATGTATTATAAAATAAATAATATTGTGGTGATTCTATCACATTTAACACTTGTACATTACTTAATGTCTTGAGCAATAGTTTGGCTTCTCAGGCTTAGTGTTGTGTCTTCTCAAACTACCTCTGGTAACAGTCTGACCTTAGGACCTTGGTTTGTTGTTTGTTAATAAAAAAACTTCTACATTACTTAATTACACAAATTTCAGTAATATATGATGATTAATTATGAATTATAAAAATATTTTATTCCTTATATGATAAATTTCCATTTTAAAATTGTTATACTATGAACCTTTCATTCTTTAAAAAGAAACTAGTTCACCTCATCTCTACAATGTGAACCATCCATTTCCTAGAAGGAAATGATATACATGATTGAAAATCAATTATAAAATTGTTTAAGTTTTTCTCTTTCCAAAAGGTGAAGTGACTTGTGGAAAATATTAATTTATACTAGCATTTAAGACTATCATTGAAACTTGAAATATCATGGAATTTATTTTGTCTAAAGTATCAAATATATGTTTTTTTTCTTTTATGTTATGATTTCATTCAAGAGTATGAACATAAACAAGATAAATTATGAATAATAATTACCATTTGATATTGATAATTCTTATGGGTAGTATATATTTTCTTGGCTAAAATATTATGTTAATCATATAGAAATATTTGAGAATTATTAATTTATAAATGTTAAAAAATAGTCAATATTGCAATGGTAAAGTATGTAGACATGATGGGTTCATTTATGAACAATAGTAAAGGTAGAAAAAATATAAGGGAAAATGAGAATGATATGGGATACTACAAGGCTGCCTAAATGAGCTTGAAAGCTTAAATAAAATGTTCACGTGATACAAATATCACACGTGATGAGAAGAAAAAAAAGAAATTGAAGGTTAACATAACAAAGATAAATATGATCAATAACAATAATAGATAAACCATTAAATGTTAAGGGTTATGCTTACTTTAAGTCAACAATGATTTCAACTACTAGATAAATCAATAAAAAATGTTTGTTTGCAAGGATCGTTCATTTATAAACAATTGTAACAATAGTAATGACATGAGGGGAAATGAGAAGGTTGCCTAGATGAGCTTGAAAGATTAAATGAAATATTCACATGATGTGAGCGACACAAGTGATAAGTAAAACAAAAAGAAATTGAAGATTAAAAATGAGGAAAAAAATGATAAAAAAAAAAGCAATACAAAAGTTTTTTAAGTGCAAAGGGTTGTGCATTGACTTGAAGTTAATAATTCTGCTAACCACCAACAAAAACCCAATCAAACAAGGTCATTTGCAACAAATTACATAATCTTTCCTCTTCCATAAGATTAAGGTGTCATAGGAACAAGTAAAAATGTTTAGTAGTGCAACATTTTATCTATATGTACACACTGCTTTAATTCATCACATTTACATAATTGATCTTTATTTGTGTCACTTAGCTATCATAAAGGGCGAATCTTCAATTAAATTAAATTATGTAGATGTCAAATTTAGTTATATTGCTAGTGAGAATGCTCACACTAATGAAGGTCATAGTCATCTTAACCATGATTCTCTTAAGAGCAATCTAGAATAACAAAGTTAAAAATAATATGTAAACATTAAATTATTATGTTAAGTTATGCATACTTTTAAACTTGTTATTGAAGTATTGTATAATCATTTTGTTTGGTTAAAGTCAATAATTTGATAATGAAAATATAATTCAAGAATTATGAGACAAAGTGAGTCATGTAAAAATTTTGTTTATCAATTTGCAAATTAAGTGGCTTGTAAAACTCTTATATGTAGACAAACAATGGTAGCCTTAGAGTTCTATCATTTATGATATCATAGAATAATGTTTGTGTTCCATTAAGGAAAGTGGCAGAGTAGTTGGGAACCTTGGATTGGTAATTCCATTCTCTTCAATGTTGAGCCATCCCAAAGAATCAATTTTTTATCATAAGATTCATTGCATATGCTAAAGATATAATTTTCACTTGAGATATTTATATTTATGTTGAAGAGCATTTTGAAAGTGTTTGTCTAGGAAAGATTTTAAATACTTAGAAAGTGTATATCTAGAACTTGCAATTAAAAATCATTTCTACTTTGTTTGCTTATACTTTATCACACTTTTCTTTCTTTTTTTTTTGAAATTTTTACTTTTAATATATAAACATATCACTACTTTCTAGCAACCAAGAGTATTAAAAACTATTTTTATTTGAGAAAGAATCAAAGACCAATATACATATATTTTAATTAAATTATCCTAAATTAAAACAAAAAGTTATCTAATATTATTGTCTAAAGACTAAAAATTATAAAAAAAATATCTCCAATAATTTATTATTCACAATCAAACAACTACCAAATATTAAATCATTTAAGCAAAAATATTCTTTATTTGAATCCCAAAAATAAAATTTCTACCAATATCCTTTGATTTAAAATATTGCTACTTGTGTTGCTATTTATGTTATATGAAAGAACATTTTAAAAGTATTTATTGAAAATGATGTCAATTTTTTTTTAAAGTTTATATCTACAACTTTTAATTAAACAATATCTTCTTTGTTTGCTTATACTTTATCATACTCTTCATTATTTTTTTAGCAAGTTTTGTTTTTAATAATTTAATTTTATTTGAGAAAGAATCAAAGATCGATATACATAGATTTTAATTAAATTATCTAAAATTAACATTAAAATTTATCTAATATTATTGTTGGTCCTTCTATTAGAATTCAGAGCCATTCTAAATAGGGTATGATCAATCTAAGATTATTAGGGAGGTAGTTGACCACCATAGTCACCGATTAACAAAGACTTAAGGCGACCCGTATTTGGAATGATTTCGAGTAGTGTCTTTTTCTGCGCTCTACTCCCTATTTACTTGCTATTAATTTGTTGTTGGTTATTGTTGGTTTACTATTGATTCTGTGGTACTTTCTTTTTAGACAACTTTTTGATGTAAAGGAATTCAAGATCCTTTCAAAACCTATTTTACCTTTAATCAAAACAAATATAAAATTATTTACCTAAACAAAATCAACACCTTAATTTTGCTACTTGTAATATCGAAAACAATTATAAAATCATTTAATAAAAAATATTTCTAATAATAAAATTCTCATCCTTCCTTTAATTTAAAATATTGCTACTTCTGTGGTAGTGTTTAGGTTTTCCAGGTTTGGCCAATTCTTTATAAAGTCTGCTTGGCTGTACTTTTTTTCTTTACGAGCGATGATATGGAGGTTTTCTTTTCCAGATTCTTTCCTCCATGAGTCCTTATTGAACCTCTATAAAAAATAAAATAAAAAATATATATAATAAAAATATTATAGTAGCTATGACCACTTTGCTCAACATAAAAAATATTGCTACTTTATGAAACAATATCCACCAAATCATCTCAAGTGGATTGAAATTGGTATAATGCTTTGAAAATGGTATGATTTTGAAGAATATAGTATGATTTTGATAAGCCCAAGTGTAAACCTTGCCTTCTACGTTAGAGGCTAAGGCGAAATTATAGGACAGAATAGTTACAGAATTTTTGTTTTGTTTTTCCTGAGAGTGTGTATAGAGATATTCTTAGACATCATAATTATAATAGAATTTTGTTTTGTTTTGTTTTTTCAAAATTCAAGTATTGTCTCCTTGTGTACATTGTCAACTTCGCCAGTATTTAGGCCCTCGTTCACGGTAAGCCCCATTTAAATGGCCTCTCCTAATGATTAAATTATGGTTATTTCTAACATATTAGACTGTGCTTGATTTTAAAATCCATGGCGATGGCGATGGCAAAGGCTTGATTCAATATAGATAAGGGCTCCTCTATTCCAACTTTATTTATTCGTTTTAGATTCATTTACAGTTCCCACACTTTCATGAATGGAGTCAATTTTGACCATGTCTGCTAACTTCAGTTAACATCAAGAAAATACGAGAATAATTGAAAAGCCAAAAGGAAAATGCCAGTATAAAGGACGCTTAAGGCTGCATGCCAGAGATCAGAGTGAGTTATTTAACATATTTCCGTGCTCCCATGAAATGTTCTTTGCCGGGCAAAATGGAGCTTGAATTCTGTGCTGAGCTAAAGTACGCTTTGCTTTTAAGGTTACAGAGAATAGAAATTGAAGTTTAAGGTCTAAGTTTTATGTATGGAAAATAAAAATTGAAGCTTTAGGTTTAAGTTTATGTATGGAAAATAAAAATTAAGTGTTAGGTTTAAGTTTATGCATGGAAATGGCTTGGGTTGGGTCAGTAGATGATTGTTTTCAAGAAGCAGACTATGAATTCAACTACAGATATAATGATGATGATTTGATTCAAGGGAATCAATGCTATTATTCTCCAGATTTTGGTGGCAGTGAGGGGACTCTTGTGGATCTTGTAGGACCTTCTCTAGATTTCCCTCAATGTCCACTAAATTCAATAGCAAATTTCCCTCAATGCCCATTAAATTCAATAGGGAATAATGTGAATGGAGTAACCAATTCTGTGGAGAGTTTTGATGAGCATGATTTGTTTTCCTTGAAGTTTGAGGGCTTGGAGGCTCTCCCCTGGATTGATGGTGGTGAGTATCTGAGACAGAAAAGAGATGGGAGTAAGTGTGAATTGGATGTAATTATGGAAGGGAAATGTGGAGAGGGAAGGAATGAGAAGAAGCACTGTGTCTTTGGTAAAGTTGGTGCTGGAGGAGAGGCTAATAATGTTGATTCTGATTCTGCTAAAGTTAGTGCTGGTGGGGCTGGGCAGAACAGCAAAGGGAAAAAGAATGGGAACTGTTTGCCTGCTAAGAATCTCATGGCAGAGAGGAGGAGAAGGAAAAGACTCAATGATCGCCTCTCTATGCTCCGTTCTGTTGTGCCCAACATCTCCAAGGTCTGTATTCTTGCCTCAAATTCTGCCCTTTTCCTCAATTACACAGGTACATTGGTGTTTGAATTCTGTTATAAACTAGTTTGGCATTATGTTTGATGTAAGTATATGATCAGTTCCACTTGGTGGGAATTTGTAGGGAACAGTTGCTGGTATTAAACTCAATGGAATTTAATTTGCCTTGTTTGGCCAAATTTGCCTTTGTTGGTTGAGCTTTTAAGCAGCTTATCAGGTTTTCAGTTCAGTATGCATGTTTCCAAAGATAATTCTGATTATCTTGGAGGCTTACTTCCTTGTTGGCACATTTAAGGAAAACTCCCAGTAGTTTCATTGGTCAAATGAGCTTTACTCTAAGATGTAATTCCAGGAGAGATACACTTTTAGGTGAATTTTATTGTGAATTCTTACTAAACAAAGCAACAGACTTGCATGTTTCTGTAGATATTACAGTTCTGGCTTGGGTTTTCAAGGACCAAAACTGATGACTGTTAGAGTAAATTTTTCTCATGGTTTGGAATTGGGTTATGGAGTGAGATTCACTATTCTGGATGGCATGTTTTCAAAGATAATTCTGGTTGTCTTGGAGGCTTACTTCCTTGTTGGTACATTTAAGGAAAACTCACAGTAGTTTCATTAGTCAACTGAGCTTTTCTCTAAGATGTAAGACATGGAGAGATACACTGTTAGGTAGATTTTAGTGTTGTGAATTCATATTAAACAAAACAACAGACTTGCATGTTTCTGTAGACATTACAGCTCTGATTTGGGTAAATTCAAGAATCAAAACTGATGATGGTTAGAGGAAATCATTTCTTATGGTTTAGAATTGTGTTATGAAGTGAGATTTTAATCACCAAATTGGTTTAAACAGCCTCTCAAATATCACAGTAGTTTCATCACTCAAACGAGCTTTACTCTGAGATGTAAATCTACGGAGAGTTTCCCTTTTAGGTAAAGTTTACTGTGAATTCATATTAACCAAAACAACAGACTTGCGTGTTTCTGTATATGATACAGTTCTGGTTTGGGTTTTCAAGAATAAAAAATAATGATGGTTAGAGTAAATTTTTCCATATGGTTTGGAATTGGATTATGAAGTGAGATTTTAATCAGGAAATTGGTTTCAACAGCCCCTCAGGTATTCTGGTTTTCTCATTCTTCCCCCAAAATGTTGAAATGGTTCCAATTCCAAAAATACCTCTGGAGTCTTTCATTAACAAATCAATGAATAATTTTCTTCCAGAGCTTTGACTGTTTGGAGTGGGACAAATCATTTTTTAGATTGTTGGGATAATATATTAGGATTCTATGTTCTGCTAATTTAGATGAGTATTTTAGATTGTTAGGTAACATTTTAGGATTCTATGCTCTGAAAATTTAGATGAACATTTTCGATTGTTGGGGTAACATATTAGGATTCTATGTTCTTTTAGATAGTACATATTGGTTTTATTTCATAATTTATCAAGGCGTAGCAAAGAACAGTTTGAGTTTAGCTGATAGGTCACATACAGCATGATTTGGCTTTGATAATTTGGACAAAAAATTGCAGTTTTATCTTATATTGAGAGATTTTCTATGTAGTAAACAGAACCTCTTTACTTGTTTAGCAGATGGACAGGGCCTCAATTTTGGGAGATGCTGTTGAATATTTGAAGGAGCTTCTGAAACGCATTAATGAGATGCATGATGAGCTCATGCACACTTCAGACAATCCTCTTCTTACTGGTTCTTCTAATTTTCATTCCTTGAGAACTATACACCCTGCTTTTGTTTGCGGGGATAAGAAATTCTATCATCTTCCAGTGCCTGATCCAGATGCACAGCCAGCAAAGGTAAGTACAATTTGTAACCCTGTAATTGTGCTTCAGTTATTCAGCGAGAGTCTACGAAATTATGCTAGTTTCCACCAGTAGAATTCCTAAAGAAACATTGGTAAATCATACTCAAGAAAGTGCTTAAGGCATAGATGGAGACCTAAATGTAGGGAAATACAAAATGATGACAAATGTAAACCAAAAATTAATGTATAAGTTAAGGAAAAAGTGCCACTTGATAGGTAGACAGATGCCAATGATCATCTTCCCTTGTGTAGGATTATCAGATCTCCTGAATTTAGTTCCAATCTTCTCCCCCATTATAACGCCTTTCAATTCCTATCTGAGAATTTCATAATTGTGGATACTTGCAACCGTATAGATTAAAATTGTGGAAAGTACACCTCAAAAAAAAAAACTGTTCTTGAATAGTAAAGGGTTCAATGTTTAAGGGATTAAGTTGGTTGTGGGCATCTTTGGTACAATAGATATTCTTTAGCTTTTGATTTTCAGTCAAAAAGGTTCAGTCTAAGGCTCATGCTTCTATATTGAAGAGCAAAACGATCTTGTACATTAAAATGCCTTTCACTTCTTATCTGAGAATTTCATACTTGTAAATGCTTGCAATTGTACGTATTAAAATAGTGCAAAGTACACCTTAGAAAAACAAATGTTCAGCAATACAAAAGGCTTCAACACTCAACTTTTTCCAATAAGGGACAAGGTCGGCCATGGGTGCCTATGGTAGAATGGATATCTTTCAGTTCTTGGTTCTCAGCCAAAGAGGTTCAGCCTGGGGCTCATGCTCCTGAAACGGAAAGCAAACCGATCTTGGAGATTGTAATGCCTTTTTACTTCCTAACTAAGAATTGCATACTTGTAAATGCTTGCAATTGTATGGATTGAAATTGTGCAAAGTACACCTTAGAAAAACAACTATTCTGCAATACAAAAGGCTTCAACACTGAACTTTTTCCAATAAGGGATATGTCGGCCATGGGCCTCTTTGGCAAAATGGATATCCTTTAGTTCTTAGTTCTGCCTAAGGCTCATGTTCTCGTATTGAAAAGAAAAACAATCTTTTGGATTATAATGTCTTTCAATTCCTATGTGATATTTTCATTATTGTAAATGCTTGCAACCATATGGATTTAAATTGTGCAAAGTACGCCACAGTAAAACAAGTGTTAGATGCAATACTAAAGGTTTCAACACTTGACTTTGACCAATGAGGGACAAGGTCAACTGTGGACATCTTTGGCAGAATGGATTTCTTTCACTTCTTGGTTTTTAGCCCTAGAGGTTCAGTCTAAGGCTCATACTCCCCCAAAAAAAGAAAAACGATCTTCAAAATGATATAGAATCCTCCATCAAGCAAACAAACAATTTTGATAATTATGATGAAGAACACACATCTTTCCTACCTTAAACATTTGACTTTGCATTATTTCATTGTATTTGTCACTAGATCAATTTTCTTTATAAAATATATTTCCAAATTTCATTGAATCTATATGATGAACTTCTGATTTCTTTTTTCATTTAACTCCCTTAGACTGAGATCCAATTAGGCTGGTCAGTTGACAGAGAGCATCTTTCCTGATAATATTTTGTCTCAAATTGCAGGTTGAAGTGAGGACAACAGAAGGCAAGACTTTGAATATTCACATGTTCTGTGCCAGAAAGCCTAGCTTGCTTCTGTCCACAATGATGGCTTTGGATGGACTTGGTCTTGATGTCAAACAAGCTGTCATAAGTTGCTTCAATGGCTTTGCACTAAATGTTTTTAAAGCAGAGGTACTAAAATTATTGATTTTGATTCTATTTTCGGATAAGAACAGTCAATGATTGTTTTTTATTGTATTGTAGAAGATTTAAACTGAACATTATTTAGATGTCTATTACATGAACTTCGCCATTAAATCAAGTATTCATAAACAACAGTCAATGATTTTTGGGTTTGGTTGCAGAAAACCATGGAAAATGACATTCCAGCTGAGGATATCAAGGCACTGTTGCTACATACTGCAGGCTATCAATCTACACTCTAGCAAGTTCACAACATTCTAAACATTTGTATTCACAATAAAGCTCACATATTTTCCTAATGTTTCATTCAAAAAAGTCCTTTACAACATTCAATGAACATGTTTCAGAGATGGTTCTAGACATTGGGCCTACAGATGAAACAGAGGTTTCCAAAATGTCAAGGACTGCTGCTTTAGTACGAAATTGCTACGACTTCAACAAAACAATGATAATAACGTAATGGCGTGTTATTGCTACCATTTGGTCACATGGGTCTGGCAGCTAGAAAATGTACAAAGTAAAGCATGCAAAGAATTATAGTTTTTAAAGGTTTGGATTGATGATATATAGGAATGATTCATTCCTAAAGGACTTCTAAGTGCATGTACATGTTTGACGATTTTATGATAATTCCAAAGCAGCTCTCGTGAATCTTCTTTGCAAATAGTAATATTGTGAATAATGTCTATTCGGTAAAACAGTAATATTGTACCCACGTGCAGCAAGCAAACCAGCTGTGTTGCTCTTTGGATTTGACAAAGCATAGGCAAGACTGGCAAAATAGCTTCCAAATCTGGCTTCTGATTTTTCTCTAAAGAATGTATCATCAGCACTGGCTTAATAGGGGCTAGGACATTAGTGTGTTTGCTTATGATCTAGATTAGGTTATAGACCTCCATTATATACTTTTGAAAAATATTGATTCTCTTTTTTTTAGTTACTGATACAAATGTGTGTGAGATTTTAGTAAGAATTAGAGTTTTTAAAGTCTGGAAAAAATTATCCATTGTATTCTTTCTTGACAATTAATCAAGTAAATCATCTTTTTCATTATAAAGAGATTCTTTTAAGTCTTTAATCAAGTGTTTGGTCTTATGAATTTCAGCAGTAGAGAATAGTATCAATTTCAAAATATAGTTGTTATTTCAATATCTAAGTTTGTGACATCTAATTTTATTTATATTAGTGACATGCTTATTATCACAAATATATCTAGAGACTTCACTCTTCATCTTAATGACGTTTCAATTTACCCTTTTTTATTTTGTCTATAGACTAAATCTATGTTTCACTAAGTCAACTAAATATTACCATGACTAATGTTAAATCTTTGCATATTGAAAATTGTGCCAAGGAGGTTTTCTCAACTTCCTCTCAAACATTTCCATCTTACCATGTCTTACCTTTCGGGTTCTACTATTGAGGAGAGGTTAGCGAGGTAACCTCCTTGCAATCTCTAGCTCATCCTCAAACCATATCATTTCCCCATCTTTGAATTACGAATTCTAGATCGTCATTATTTTCAACAGTTCCTTCTTTGATTTGTAAGGTTTTAATGTACATTATAGACTAAAACTCCTCCCAAATATCATTATCATCAATTTTCGTTTCTTTATTAAACACCATCTCATCTATTAAGCTCTCATTATCTCTTTTGGTCTCTAAATTATACTCTAATCCCTCTTTTGGTTAATCCATAAGCTATCGAGAGAGATCATGGGGCAGATCACTAGATCGACAATATAATCACTCATTATTTGATCATGATTAAATAAAAGACAAATATATGTATCACTAACTATCAAGGGTAGAAAATTTAATTATATCAATGTTTTTTTTTGAAGTAGGGGCAAGACACCAATTATCGCTCATAAACCAATAACCACTCACTCGTTGTCACGCAATAAAATCACCAATAGTGGATCATTTATATACCAATAGTTGATCATTTTTAGCTTTTTTGATTCATGATTGACCCATTTGTGCACCACTACTGGAGATTTGTGAACCACTACTAGGACATTTGTCCACAAGTATTGGTGATTTGTGGTGATTTGAGTGAGTGGTTATTGGTGCAATGAGAGTCTTGTATCAATCGACAATTTTTTTACCACTTTTCAACCCTATTGCACATAATGTATCATCATTATTGGCCAGAAGGCGAAAAAAATTTATCGCAATCCAATATAGTTTGCTACCTCAATAAAGCACACAAAGTTAGGTATAGCCACTACTAGTGCCTTTCTCCTATTGAAAGTAAGAGAGTGGGTGGGGTTGGAGTTACATCTAAGAAATAAGAATATATCTTAAAAATATAAACTTAAATATCTTTTTGCTTTTAGTAATGCTGATATCTAAAAGAAAAATTGGTTTAGTTTTGTTTTAAGTGAATGAATTATAGTGTTTTGACACCATACCATAATTACAAATTTGAATCAAATATAAGATTCTACTTGAGTACACTTTTTAGTACAATATAATAGAAAATCTCATAAGTCAAATTAAGATCTCATTGACAATGATAAACCTAAAAGAAATCACTTTTCTAATCTTTAAAAAGATAAATAAATTATAAAATAATAATTTTATAATTTTATAGATAGATATTAGTTAATAAACAATTTATATCTGCGTGAAAAAATTTGAATACTCTCTTGATTCAATCGGATCCAAACCCTGGATTCCCATCTGAAGTTTGGCAACAGGCAAGGGTTTTGAAAGTTCCATTTCAACACAAAATTCTTGCAATATTTCGCCATAAGCCCGATCTCTGTATTTTTCCGTTAAATTCTCCAAACCTGTTACTCATCTGCACCGAAACATCATCTTTCCATAATTTCCCAGGCAGATATTTAGGGTTAGGATCAAAACTTAACTTCCCTCGTACCCTAATTTATGTACGATTGTTCGTTGAGCTCCTTTACTTGGCCATAAACCCACAAATTTGCAAATCAGGGCAGTTTCTTTCCGAAGCTTAATCGTGGATTCCATTTCTTCATCTAAGAAATTAATTTTCTAGATCTCTTTAGTGATAGCACAGAAGAAAACGGGCTTTTACTGTTTCAGTCTTGGCCTTTTGATTAAATTTCCTTCATTATTTCGAGTGCCCTTAGAATTGAAGAAGCAATCGTAACATCACAGGTGCCATCGATTTGTATCCCTGAGTCTGCAGCGCGAGTCGAACTCCCGACCTTTAGCACCGTCGCACTGAGGAAGTCATTGAATTTAATGATACAGAGAGATTGAGAACTAGGGTTTTGTTTGTCGTTGTGGAGTTTTTACAAAATTTATTAAGTATAATATTTTCGCCTCCGAAATTATTCGGGTAAAGTCCAATTTTGTGGTTTTTGATTGTTTACCCCATGTCTTTATGGGGCTGTTTGTGACAATTTCTGTTTAAATTTAAGTAGCTAGAATGTTCCGATGAAACTTTTAAATTAAGAGGAATACATAAATTAGAATATTTTCTTAACAAAGTGGAGCATCAGCTGCATAAAAGCTAAAATTTAGAGAGAAAATGTAAGGGAAAAGGGAGGGAAAGAAATATGTGGAGCCACCTAACATTTTTTCAATAAGCAGCTACTTATTTTCAACCCCCTTTTTTCCCAAAGCTTAAATTCAATTCTTAAACTTTAGCTACTCTACTAAAATAGGTCCCGATTTAATTTTACATGGGGACACTCCAATTACTTAAATTTAAATAGAAAATGCACTTAAGCAGTTGCATGAGGAATATGTCATCGTCATTTTTTTCTTTTCCTTTTTATTTGCCTAAATTTTCTCTTTCAAATTTTTTTTTACAACAAAAAAATTCAAACTTTCATTTGAAAATTTCATTTAAAAGTAATGCTTAAAAATAATCAACAATTTTTGTTTTTATGGGGCCACCAACTCTACAAATTGCTACTAAAAATGTTGAGCAACTGCTGCTAGCCAAAATAAGCTTAGCAACTGCATGGGGACATGCCCTTAGCTATTTTTTATTATTTGGTTTCATTTTATTGGGAACGTTCAAGTTTTTTCTTTCTTTTTTCACCCAATTATTTTTCAACACCATACATATTTTAAAGATAAGAATTTATTAGAATGGTATGTATTAGTTGGAATCACATATTATATGTCATATCAAATCATATCAACACTCAAAAGGAAAAAATAGTATCAATAAGTTTTGGGATTATTTCAAATAATCCCTCACAAGTTATAAAGCATTCTTCTATATATAGTGAGGTAAAAGTGTCAATACTTAAGGTTATAATCAAGACAATTCAGCAAGTAGGAGGAAAATTTAGTTTTCATTTCATAGAATTAAAAGAACAATTATATTGGAAAGAGAAATAAACATTTCTTATACTTAGTTTGTGTTTATTAATCAGCAACAAAACTAGGGTGTTGATCCTTACAAATCACAACCCAAGGGCGTACAAACACAACACACTAACAACAGACAAACATCAAAAGCACCATAAAATGAAACTATTAAAAATAGTAACCATAGACCATAGCCAGACAACCTATAATACTTAAAAGTGTTGCCACAGTACAAAGTAGTACTATTCATAGCAGAAAAAACCAAAATCCTAATACTACAGCCGAAAACACAAAGCAACAAACTAGAGTCCAACAAGACCACAGGACTAACAAAGAAAATATTCGCAAAAACCCCACAAGGGTAAGGGTCATAGCCCCGACCAACCAGTGATTACGCATTGTGGGAGGGTCTAATATTGCATTCTGACGGTTACAACACATGTGTCCAATCTTTTGTAAGGAATTTAAATAAATCCTTGTAATTGCCTTCATCCTACCCATCATTGCCAAGCATCTTGCATTGTAGCAGGCACATGGAAGTTGCAAAGTTGTGCATCACCCTAAGGCTAAACCTAGGATGCTTTCCCATTTGTGTTTCGCTTCATTCAATCTATCTTTAAGGTCATGTACCTTGCTCTGTAGGCTAGCCAAATCTGATGCAAGAGTCACGTTGGAGTTAGACAGAATTGGGTTGTCCTCATTTGTGGTGCAGTCATGGCAGGAGTTTCCCCAAAGAGATGGTCCAAACCATGTAGCACAAGCCAACACAATGGAAATCAACAACACAAGATCAACAAGAACTCAACAATGTACTAGAAACATGCAAAATCCCACATTCGCATTGTTAGTACTCTAAAAAAATTTAGATTACCATCTTGAAATTTTTTCTAAGACATCGATTTTCCCTTTGTGCTTTGTTGGGAAAATCCTGCTTTAGCTTTGAATATCTTGAGTTCCAGATGTGTTCATGTGTAACAATTAGAAGGTATGTTGTCCCCTTCACATTCATCTCATTTATCCATTGCCCCATACATTCAAATGTGATGGTTTTGTAAAGTGCATATTTCAAGAGGTTTGTCAACATGCTTTTTGACCAAGTTTAAAAAGGTTGAAGAGGCCCACTTTGTGAATGTACATTTTCAGCCCTGTTGAGTTTCATGGGTTACTGACTTGACGATATGTTTAATGCATATCAAGCAACATAAGTTTCAATTTATAGCCCTCCATAGTTAGTTTAGACATATTCTTCATGTACCCAGTTTGAGGGATTTTACCCAAATGTGTATAGTGCATTTTTCAGGAAGTTTCAAACAGCCTAGTTTAGAGACCAACCTTTCATGTCCAGTTGGTCATCTACATGAAAAATTTATTACCCCATGTTGCAATCATGAGAGATTGCTCACATGTCAAGTTTGGGACCCGAGTGTGTTCATCTACTATGTTTCCCAAGATGATTCCAAATGCAATTTATATAGTTTTTAGTTTGCATAATGATTAGTCTTGCAGAGAACCATCTTGGTTGATTAATATCTTGGTGCTAGAGAAAATTTGTGATGAGAGGTGTGTAAGAGGAAATCTTCAATCTGTTGGGAGCAAGCTCAAACATGAAACATTAGCGGATTAGCTCATGAAATCATTTTAAACCATGAAAGAACATGAAAGCAACAAAGACACTCCAAGTAACATCAGATTGATCTTAAACAAGTGTTGCACCCTATTACCTGTTTGGATTTTCTTTAAAAATGGATGTGGTTGTGCTCTCTCAAACACACAATGGATCAAAACCCTAATGCAATGCAACTATGAATGCAAGATTGATGGGAAAGAAGAGAGATTCAAGAGCTAGTATGAAGAACTAGTCTCAAATTCTCTTCAAGATGATAGCTAAGACTAAAGATGAGACACAATACAAGATTGAAGCTATGATTCATTTACCAAATTGATCCTAGCATATGATTTCTAAGTTATTTAAGCATGGAAACATGAAACTAGCAATGAAAATCTAAAGCAATTCTAGTATAATAACAATGTACAATTGAGAGATGAAATGGAAGAGGAGAAGGCCTCTATTTATAAAGTTTGGAGGGAGGGAAGAGGCTTGGTTGAGGTGGAACCTATGTGGCATCCACATAAGAGCCACATAGGAGACACATAGGCTAAGAAGAGGAGTCAATTTTAGCATTGAATGCTTTGTGAGGCTCAAGGTTTCTCACACATGTGTGAGAAACCCTGAAGAAAGGAGTGGGAGACAAGGTTGTTAGAACCATTAAGAGATTTGGATGGCTCTCTTGGGAGGATTTTTTCACACATGTGTGAGCACTCCATTAGTGCTAAAAAGGTTAGGAATCACACCTTATGTGTGATTAGTGTATTCTTAAGTGAGAGAGTAGGTTTATCAAGAGGACTAGGTAGGGTAGGGTAGGAGTAGAGTAGGCTTAGGTAGGATTAATAGGTCTTTAGGCTAGGCTTAGATTAAATATCAAGTTAGATTTGAATTTAATCTTGGTTTAGAGGAATTAGAAATATGGAGGATTTTAATAAATATAAATTTATTAAAGGGGGAATTATGAGGAAATGTATTTAAATAAAATACATTAGGATAGTATTTAGATTGTATGTAAATACTAAGGATGAAACTATTTAATTGATTAAATTAAATAGTTAGATGAATATAAGGTAATTAATAATTAAATTAATATTTTTGGACGTCTACATTTTGCCCCTCTTCGATGTGGCGCCACAAGTGGCGTTGCATCAAAGACAAGAAAATAAGTTGCCCCAGAAGAAGTCAGGTTTCTACGAGTCATGTCAAAGCGACGACGGTTAGAGGTTGTGCCCCCTCGAGAAAAGAACGCAACAAGGGAAGTGTTGTGGGATTTTCTCAAAAAAAAGGATGCAATAGGAAGGAGGGGGAAGGGATAAGGGATAAGGGGAGAGAAGTGAATAAATAGAAGCCTTCCATAATGCAAGATGCAAGCATGGATGTAAATGCAATGGTGAGTGTAAATGCAAGTAATGGGACTTGGGGATCCAGTTGTGTTAATATTGGAGACCACACCCTAGTTTGATATAGCAACGCTAGAGACCTGCCAAGGTTAGTAGTAACGCAAGGCCTTATACCATTGTTGCATGGGACTGACACAACAGGCACGCAATATTGCCCCATCATCACACACGAGTCTCGAGAGATTCAAGACGGAAATGATGCTAAAGAATCCACAAACACGCACACAGAAAGAAAAAGATCAAGACTGTGCCCCCAGTTTCACCATTCATAACACACCATGATATAAAGGATCGTGGTGAGCATGAGGAGGTAAGACAAGGAAGCTCAAAAGATAAAAAAAGATCCAAAAGAATCAAAGAAATAAAAATGATCTCACATACCTTTTTCCATAGGGAGGATGATGAATGGATGATTGATTTAATTAGTCTGATATGAGGAAGGATACATCCCGCAAAGACCGATGATAGATTTTAAACTAGGATTCCTTATGACAAGCGAAAAAAAATATACACAAACATCAAAGGGGCTAAGGGATGGTTGTTGAAGTGTCATTTGGATAGGGACACAATCCAAGATGACACAAGGATTGGCTGACAAAAAGGATAGGATCTAAAGGCACATATGTACAAATGATCCTGGGTGGAAACACGACTGACGCTATGTATACGACACTAATTACAAGATGTAAAAGTTCTTGGGATGATGGATGAGATGATGGGGACACACATGATGTTTCCCTGGTCAAGATAAAAAATACAAGATGGATGGATGATGGATGGGGTGTTCTCGATGTGAGAATGTTGTGCTCGAATAAACACAAGGATTGGGAAGGATGCATTCCAATGATGATGAGTGGATTGTGATGCTCGTGACAAGGCTAGGACCAAGACAAAGGGTGTGATTGGGTGGGATGATTGATGTTTGATTTTTTTGGATAGCTGGAGGAGGTAGATAGGATTTACATCTGATGGTAGACTACATAGAGCCAGGACATATGAATGGATGAAATTGGAGGCATATGATTAGCCTATATCTAGATGCCAATGACAAGGGATGTAAGAGGGATAGAGTGAGAGAAATGAATGATGGATGGAAGGATTTTGGTAGAAGGAATAGAGGGAGATTTGGGAGATGGAAGGATTGGAGATTATGAGTGGATAGGAGAGAGGATTGGGAGATGAAAGGAATATGAATGAAGGGAAGTAATGGGAGAAGCAAGATGGATATGATAAAGTCTCCAAGGACTACATCACCAAGGAATAGAATTCCCCCACTTAGGATAGTTCATGTGTGAGGAGGCATTGGGATGGGGTACAATATGATGGAAGATAGGATGAATAGAGGACAACAAGATGATAAGGGAGGTAGGTGGAAGATAATATGGTGTTTGAAGGATGGAGAGGGATGGTGGATAGGTGGATGAAAAGAGTGATGCAAAAATGGATGCCAAGAGGTGTCCAAAAGTGTGTATACATTTCATATTTTTATTGTTTATTTTATCAAGATCCGAAGGAGGATGGAGGAGGTGAAAGGGATAAGATATGATAGGTATGGTAGAAAGTGAGATGGAGGAAGTGATGGATGGTGGCTATAGGGACTTGCCCCCAAGTGTGGAGACCAAATGGATAGAGGGATTATGCATGACACCTATTTTCCAGGTTTTCATCATGGGACTTGTCCAAGGAGCTTGTTTGCCAAGTTTTCACCATTGGATGTTGATTTTTCTTTACTTTTTTTATATATTTTTTAAAAAAAATTTTGGAGGGGAGTTTATGGATGGAAGCATAAGGACGAGATAAATGTTATTCCCAATGTGAAATATTTCTTTAGTTTTATTCACCAAAACATACCTTAGATTCATACACAAATATGTACACAATTCCCTAAGAATTGACTTATTTAATTCCTCAACAATGTACTATGTTTTTCATGTTGTCCAAATTCACTGAATCATCCACTGACATAACCAATTTAGCCAATTAATCAAAACTAATTAATAACCTTTAGCTTTTACCTATTCACTTCATCGACCAGTTTATAATATCTTCAATTTTTCATGTACCAGTGTGCCCTAAGAGTCGCAGTCACAAACATTAGTGCACCTATTGTCTTTACACCTTCCAATGTACTGATAACAAATCTTGTCTTCCTTTACCAATCTATCCTTCACGTGTTATTCTCTTCACCGATTACCTTTATTGCTTACCTTCTCTTTATCGATTGGATGTAACTGTGTACCAGTTGGTATAACTTCATATATTTAAACAAAATACTCTTACCTATGTGATAGATCACTAAAAATGAAAAACATACTCCATAAAAACATCATCAATGTCATCTACCAATATTCTGCAATCAACATGTATCAGAGTGAACTTGTTCTACATTGAACCTAGAGGCTCATCCCTTCACTCTTAGTAACTAAGTAACCATCATGGGTGTTAGTGTCTCATATGATGAAGCTCTGATAGACCCCTCAAAAGAAGGTTATAGACCCAATTATTTTTTTTGATTATGGATGGTTTGCACAAAGTATGATCTTTCAAGAGTAGCACTACTAGGAGATCACAAGACTCTAATTCATTTCATTCATAGTGTCTATAAGGAAAAATGTAGAAGGTCATCTTATGAAAAGGAAGACACTGAGAAATCAGTAAGGGTCACTAAGTTAGTCAATAATGAAGCACCCCCTATTGAGAGTATGATTACTATTTTTTTAATGTTATAAGGCACTGAGAGGGGGGTGAATCAGTGGAACCATAGATCTACAAAATCTATTCATAACTTCCAAAGGAACCAACATGTAAAGATAAATAAAACATAAATGTGTAACAAAGGATACATCCATGAAATTAACACAAAGACACCAATGTTTTATGGTGAAAACCCTTGTTAAAGGGAAAAATCATGGTGGGAATTATTTCCCACAAATATCACTAGTGCACCAATAAGTACTGTCTTGTTAGGAGCATTACAACAACCTACTAAGGGTATAGCCAGTTAAGAGTATCTATAACTCGGTTAAGAGCTATTACAGAAGTCCTATTAGGAAATACCCTGCTAAGGGGTTTGTTACTCCTTCTGAGAGTCACCCTGTTAGAGGATTTTAGTCTTTAGACCTGTTAGGATCCTTCTTACCCTGTTAGGAGTAACATTGTTAAAGGATTTTGACTGCAAGCCTGTTAGAACTTTCCTTGATAATGAACTCAAATGAAATGATATGAAAGTAACACACTTTTCTTGGCAGATGTGATTCAGCACTGCTCAAATTACTGTTTTGTTCATACAAACTTCCTCTTCAACCACTAAAATCATCTCAACATCAAAAAATCTCCACAACTGCTTATTTTCCTTCAATATCATCTCATATAAACACTTTTAGGTCAGTGGAATAACCCTAAAATGTGTTACTTGAGTCAGCCTCAAAATCTCAATCAAAATTCATAAGAAGTCACATCAACATAGGAAATTGTGATGTACAATGTTGGCCCTCAATAATTCAACACCTAATCTAATTGGTCTTTGACTTTGACTTCAACACTGAATCGATTTATCCAACCTTGACTAGACCAGTTTGACTGTTCACTATTCTTTGTTGATATCACTGGTGTTTTCCTCAAATATCTTCCTGTACATTGAATCAACTTTTGCAATCATAGATGTAGGAAAAACTAAGTCTATAGATACTTTATTTTATAAGGAACCACCTTAATCATTAGAATTATCACCACACGTCAAAATTACCATCACAGACTATTTTATCACTACATCGGATACTTAGACAAATTGTTGTGCAGTCACCTTCATCACTAGTATAATGGATTCAATCATCCTAGAAAACCTTTTTCCAACAATGAAAAGACTACAACAATCTTCACATGATCTAGGATATGATCATCTTCATCATAATGCCAACAATCTCCCCCTTTGGCATTGATGACAACACTTAGGAAAAATTGCTAAGTGTCTAACTATGGAAATCAAGTACAAAGCTTCAAAACTAACTCCCTCTTAGGATAACTCCCCCTAAGGTAATTAAAAAATATATTAGGAAAAACCATGTTACATATTTCATTGCTATATCTGTACTACTCCCCCTTACAAATACATAGCCAATTTTTTTCCACCTATACTACTCCCTCTTTGACAACAATGACAAAGGTATTACAAAAGATAACAAAAATTTGATTAGAGTAGTATATACCTATTACAATTGACTGAATACATGACCAAATTGGCCTTCAAAACCTGTAATTCATTAACCCAAAAGTTCACTAGGTTCTCCATGATAAGTAACTATCCATGCAACAAATGTACAAGCTCCTCCAATCCTTCTAAAGTGCACGGAGTAGGTGAGACTAATACTATTCCAGCCTCTTTAACACCTTTTTTCAAAATATTCAACTTAGGAATCAAAAGACTTTGTAATTCCATTAAGTTTGCAATCCTCTTTTCTTTCTCATCCTTATAAGCCTTAAGCTTATTATTGATTGTACTAACTTGTGATCCAAAACTTGTGGCTGAATCAACAATAGGATCAAAATTTGTTGTTAATAGTCTTAACTCCTATTGAGCTTCACATCTCTTCCTATCCAATACCTTCAAAAATTGTGAAAAAATAGAAATTGAGGTAAGAATCTTACCACCTCTGTTAAAGATTCTTTCACCTTGTTAACTGCTATTGTTAAGGTATTTATGTCTTGTACAATAAATTGTGCCAACTTTTTAAAACTATTCTTTTCATAATCTCTTTCTTCTCTCATTTTAGCAGCATCTTCAAGACTTTGTATTTGCTTACCAGTAGTTGCGACCAATTTACCTAATTGTTCAATTGGTGTGGCCTTCTCATCATATATCTCTTCAGGCACTAAGTCAGAGAGTATATCTCTTTCAATTAGTATAACCTATACCTCTTGTCTCATCTTCTCCTTATTTTCTTGGGAATTAATAACCATAGCAATGTCTATCATTTTCTTAGGACTCATAATGCTCAAATATATTTGTCCTTTAATAGCTGGTATAACTTCATCCATATGAACAATGCTAGAAGACATAGACTAGAAAGTTGTTATCTTTTTTGTCTCCTTTTCAATGGTCTTCTCCTTGTGTGTATCCTCAACTTCTGCATTTCTACTTTCTACCTCCATCACTGGTGTCTATTGTAGTTGATCATCTACATGTATTTCTAATGATGATTCTTTGGTAATACCCTGATCGATTCCTATGTTTTATGTCTCCTTTTATACTTGTCCTTGTGTGTCCTTAGGTCCTTGCTCGTATTTCTCTATTATGTCCCTTTGGTCTTAGGAACATCCATGACAAGAACATCACCTATTGTGTCCATGGTATCCTTGAGCTCATCCAAATAAGCATTATCAAGTGTGATCTTCACACCATCAACTATCCATCCTTCATTTGTTTATATAAACTTGGGTTTATTATTATCTTGTCCTTTTTCCTCTTCAACTTTGTCTTGATCATCTTCCTTATCTTCATCAAGTCCTACGATTTTCTTCAAAATACTCACTGTTTCATCTTGCACTGATTGAGAATCACCAATTAGTAATCTTAAAATTATTTACTTAGTCTTGAATGCATGTCTAGATTTCTTAAGTGTTTCATTGATTTCCTCTGTAGACATCTCTGGTTGTAGTTGGACTAAAGATTATTTTATTATTTCCTTGTCTATTTTTAATACTATACGCCAGCTAGCTTCAATCTTAGCATGCAGAGATGCATGTATCTATCCTTACAATTCAATAAGATATTTACTTAATTTGTGCATACTAAACACAACTGCATCCTCAATCTTTGTCTGGTCTTCTTTATTGATCTTTTCATAAAATTTTCTTACACCAAAAAGTACACCCCTCTTCTTAACTCTTTCAACAATAGTGTCAATAGAAATGAATTTGTCAAAATCAAGCTTGACAGATTTAGTGGTAGGAGCACCAACCACCTTTGACATTTTGCCACTTTCCTTCATCTTCTTTTGTTCTTCATCAGATTTTGTTCCTTCTGCTTCTACTTCTTCCATCTTCTCAAATCTTTGATCCTTCTCCTTCTTCCTTTTTCCAACAACCTTTGTTGTAGTAGCATCCTTTTCATTTTTAGGTTTAGGTTGTGTAGGATTAATTGATTGTCTCACTGGAATCTTAGCTGGAGGAGAGGGTTTCTCCTTCTTGACTATTATAACACTCATTGTCTTCCTACCAGTTTGGACACCACCAATTGTAGAAGATACAACATCCACATCATCATTACCAGTAATTGTTGTTGATGTGCCAACCTTATCAGCTTCATATTTTTCTATGGCCTTGTTGATAGCTTTATGTGTGAAGCCTTTCTTTAATGCAAATTGTTTAACCTCTTTTCTTATTTTCTTCTCAGTCACCGGTTGGGTCAAATTTCTTTGTACTTCTATGCTCTTCTCTCTATAAGTTCCAAATCTAGGTTCATTTGGATCTACTAATTTTTACAATATATCATCAACATGTAAATTCAACATATCACCTTCTACTTTGTATCCCATAGGCATGGCCCAAGATGTCCTAGGCACTATTGCCTCCATCTAACAAGTGTCAGTATCCACCATAAAATAGATATCATCCTCATATTTATAAACAACATGGGCTGGTATTCTCTCTCTTTGATGCATATTACTTTGAAAATCCTTAAAATAACCCCAAACTTTCTCATTGAAACTATTTCCTAGTAATCTAATACAATTTTTCAACTGGACAACAAATGGTGTACCTTCTACCCAATTAATAGTTCCAACACCAGGAAATTAGCTTTGAAAGTAAAAGAATAATCCCATAGTCAATTGATTGAACTTAAATACTTTCCTTTTTCCTTCTTGATCTTCTCCATGTTCTAAAATAACTGTTCTCTCATCACATCACATAGATCATACTTTGCATCTTCTATCACCATTTTTTATGCAGTGTGGATTGTAGCACTGAGAACACTGTTGATCCTACTGGAGTGATAGACCTTGTATCCTATCACTCTAGATGTAAATATCACATTTAGATTATAGATATCATTTATTTTCATCTCTCTCTTATCCCAATTTGATTTAGTTAGGTCTATGACTACATCCTGTGGAATTGACCTAAGTACCGATACTTCACCGGTTGTGCAAAATCCTATCACTGCATGTATGACCTCCTTAGTAATCTAATGCGGATGGTCAAGCCACATAAACTGGTCATGCACTTGTCTCGACACACATCTGACTTGATCTTCCTCAAAATCATCAAGGAAATTGATCGCGTGAGCGAAACCCTTGTCTGCAACCAATTGGTGTTCATCCTTTAATATCAGATCATTACACAACTTTTTATATTGATTTAAAATGTGTGATGAACCTAATTCTTCAAAATTACAATGAATGTAAGATAATGCAACTTCAATATGCATAACACAGTAGGGAACACTAGATATGGCACACTTTGTATCATCTTCTACTTATTTGAAAGGATGTTTCTTGAATTCTGGTTGCAGCCTCTCACTAATCTCCAAAATTATCGATGTATCCATCATGCAAATAAAAAATTCAAGATCTGAAGATTGAATAAGTACCTTTATCAACCACTGCTTGTTGAGAATTCAAAACCTAGTTGTTTCCTTCACACAAATCCTTCTTCAAATCCTTCTACAGTTGATTCAATCGCTGTCAATCTGCTAAATCTACACTTTTGTTGCCCAGTGTCTTCTCTTCGAATGTGTAGGTGCACAATAAGACCTAGAAAAACCTTTTATCTGCTTTTTCTGAACAACATTAATTGCCTCACCGGTTTCTAACAAAACATCATATACCATCTAAAATCTTGTTAGTGGTCAACCAAAACTTCATGCGGTTAAACAAAACTTCATACCATACTTCAAAACAACCATATACATCTAAATATGAAAGTAAAACTTACCGCACATGGATCTAGGGGGTCTTCAATAGATTCACCAATGTTTTCTCCCCCTAAGTCAATGGTGACTTAGTTGGATGAAGAATTCTTCATACCAGGTAAGATGTGGTATCTTTCGATGGTTTATCTTCACTCTTCTTTTCCCAAGTCATGTTTATCTGCTTCTTGGTCTCTTCAATATTGAAAATATTCTTTCTGTTTTTCTTGTCTGACTTATTAATCGGTTGGTTCACCTTGTTTTTCCTTTCTCTACAAAACCTAGCAATGTGACCTATTTCATGACAATGAAAACATGCCATAACGGTTGATCTCCAAGGTCTTGGATTGCCTCTATTTGTCCTTAATATGCAGTCAATTTCTTTATGTCTATAGCTGTGACAATTTGAATATGTAACATTCCACTGCTTCTCATTCTGATAAGGACTTGATCAGTTTGCTTGTACCCATTAACCGTTGACCCTTGTCCTACACTCATGATCCATTCTTGTTGCAGCTATAGCAATAACCATGAAAAGTAATTGGTCTAGCATTGGGTCTTACACTTGGAATACTAGATCTGACATTTTTATTGCATACATTAGTAGTATGTCCAACCTTATGATAATTGAAAAAAACTAGTTTGTAAGATCTCTTACCATATTTTATTAGAGTTACCTTTGGTGAGGTTCTCTCATCTTGCATGTCCTTCTTCATTCCATAGGATTCACCAACTTCATAAATGGTGTATCCAAGACCTTGCTTCTCTCCATGCATCCTCTAATTCTTGATTCGTACATCAAGTTTTATAGAAATTTTATTAAAATTCTTGAGTAAATCATTTGTAGCCTTCAACTCACCTTTCAATTTATCATTTTCTTTCCTCAAATTTTCATTCTACCTTCGGGATTCTTGATATTCTTCATTTCTGTCATGTATATGTTCATGCAATGTACTAACTTCTTGTTCAGATTTGAAGAGCTCATCCACCTTAGCTTTTAGGGCTTCCTCTACAATCATCCTTACTTCTTCTACTACCTTCCTTGCTTCCATTTCTTCACCCATTCTGATTGGAAAATATTCTAAATCTCTTTTGATGTTATTCTTTTCTTTATTCAACTTCTCATTCTCCTGAGACAGTTCATCCAAAGCTTCTTCAGATTCATTAGATCCAGTTTGTTTAGATAGTTATTCAACAAGATCTAGTCTTCTCTTTGGACTGCTAGACTTCTTCTTTCAGTCTTTCAATGAATTTATCTACATCTACAAGTTGTTTCTCAAGTTGCCTCTGATATCTCAAACCCTCCATATCAGCCTTACGAATCCTTCCCAAGTTGCTAGGATTCTTTAAGGGAACTTGGATCTGACACCAATTTCTAATGTTATAAGGCACTAAGAGGGTGGGGGGGGTGATTCAATGCAACCATTGATCTACAAAACCTAATTATCAACTTCCAAAGTAACCAGCATGAAAAGATAAATATAATATAAAAGCATAAAAAAACATACATCCATGAAATTAGCACAAAGAAACCAATATTTTATCGTGGAAACTCTTGTTAGAGGAAAAACCACAGTGGGAATTATCAGCCACAAATCTCACTTATGCACAAATATGTCTTTCCCTATTAGGAGAATTACAACACCTCGCTAAGGGTATACCCGGGTAAGAGTATCTATAACCAAGCTAAGAGCTATTACAAAAGTCCAGTTATGAACTACCCTATTAAGGGTTTTTAAACTCCTTCTAAGAGTCACCTTGTTAGAGTGTTTTAGTCCTCATACCTGTTAGGATCATGCTTACCCTGTTAGGAGTAACCTTTTTAAAGGATTTTGAGTGCAATCTTGTTAGAACTTTCCTTGATAATGAACTCAAATGAAATGATCTAAAAGTAGTACACTCTTCTTGACAAATCTGCTTCAACACTGCTCAAATCACTATTTTATTCATAAAAACTTCCTCTTCAACCACTACAATCATCGTAGCATCAAAAAATCTCCACAAATGCTTCTTTTCCTTCAATAGTATCTCATATAAACACTTTTAGGTTGGTGGAACAATCCTAAAATGTGTTATCTAATTCAGCCTCAAAATATCAATAAAAATTCATAAGAGCTCACATCAACATAGGAAATTGTGATGTACAATGTCGCCCCTAAAAAATTCAAAACTTAAATTGATCGGTCTTTGGCTTTGAATTCACCAATGAATTTATTTATCCATCCTTGACTAGACCTCTTTGACTATTCAATGTTCTTTGTTGATATCACTCGCGTTTGCCTCAAATCTCTTCCTATATGTTGAATCAACTTATGTGATCACAGATGTAGGCACAACTAAGTTGATAGATACTTCCTTTCAGACCGCACCACCTAAATCCTCAGAATTATCACTACACACCAAAATTACCATTATAGATTGTGTTATCATGGATACACTAGATACTTAGACAAATCCTTGTGCAGTCAGCTTCATCAGTGGTATAATGGATTCAATCATCCTAGAAGACTTGTTTCCAGCAATGAAAACACTACAACAATCATCACATGATCATCTTCATCATAATGCCAAAACTATTAAGTCCTTTGATAGTAGAGTAGATACTCCAGGGTATCATCTCATACCCTCTATTTTTCATGAGCAAGAGGAACCCATCTTAGATTATAGTGACCAGTGAAACTAGCACTTTTTTGCAATTTTATAACCTTAAATAATTTAATGTAACCAATACAATGAATTATCAATAAATGAGTTTTATCTCGTTCAATCGATAATTCATTTCTTTTATTTCTTGTCCAACCACTTGGGAGGACGTAGTACCCTTTCTTGTGGCCATATCTAGTGTTATGTGCAAGACCTTTGAAGGTTCATATGTGTTAGAGTGTGCTAACTTTTGTGTTGATTTATATCCAAATTACTCATGTTGTATGTATGATAATCTGGATGCTTTGTTATGTTGCAATTTATACACACAAGTTCTCTTTATGTATTCTATGTTATTTGATAATTCATAAAAATGTTAATGTTATGAGATCAATGTTATGTTAACTTGTAAAGAGATTCCTCAACATGAATAAGAACTTGGATTTTTTTCTTCTTCAAGAAATCAAAGCAGTGGATTTCAAACTTTAGATCATCTTGCTCCAAGGTGCATTTAGAGAGAATTAGTTTTTTTCACTTCCAATCATTGTAGGGGTAAAGGGGGGGATGCCATTTTGCTAGGCTCCAAATGGAAAGTAGTGACATGTAGATAGTGTACTTCTCCTTATAACTGGGTGGTATGGGTGATTCTCTCTTTTAAGGGATAGGAGTTTTACATTTTTTTTTTTATGCACCTAATGACTATAGAGAGAGGAGGGACCTTTGGAAATGGATGTTTTAGTTGGAAGGTTTGCCTTGGATTATAGGTGGACACTTCAACATGATAGAAAGGTTCCAGGATAGGCATGGGGGTTCCAAGTTTGAATGGAAGGGGGAGGAGAAACTATTTTGGTATAGGTTGTTGAGAAAGCTATATCTTGTTGATCCCTCTGCAGAAAAAATGATTGACTTCCTAGGAATTTGGTACACTTGGTGCAACTTTCAGCATGGTTGCAAAATAATTTAAAGTAGAGTTGATCGGGTTTATATGAACAAAAAAGTCATTTAGTATAAATAAGTTAGGAGAAGGGATCTATTTTAATGTCATTCCATATTCAATTTCAGACCATCACCCTGTGGTGGTCCATTTTTCCATGAATAAATCTCTAATATCCCAAGAGGCAGTAAAGATGCTTTTGATTTGACTTCCAAGCTATTGGATGATGAGGATGTCCTTAATGCTATAGAAATTATCATGTAGTTCAATTATTTTGTGGCTAATCATGAAAACATGGTGGAGAGATGGGTACATAATACGAGGAGGTTGAAAATCATGTTTCAAGTGATAGGAAGAAAGAAAGAAAAGGACTCCAAGAATAAAGAATATGAAGTGCACAATGAGTTGATTATGGCTAAAGAAATTGTTCAGAATGACCCAAGTAATGTTGCAACCAAAGAGGCCCTATTTGTTGAAAGAGAATCTTTGAGGAGGATTAAAAAATTTAAAATACAAGGGGCTAAGGTAAGGGCTAAGGTGAAATGGATGCAACATGGAGGCAAAGGTTCAAAATATTTCTTTCAACTCCTCAAGTTCAAGGTGTGTGCTAAAATGTTGACACACTTCTATGAATCATTCCATCCAAGGTTGGTCAAGAATGAGGCCTCGAATATCGATCCATAGCTCTCTAGTCATGGAGTGCAAAGGTGTGTAATGGAGGCCCTCAGATTGACCTAGTTAGTGCCTATGCAAGTACACCATGAAATGAGAGATTCAATGCATGAAAATGAGATCT
>MU225465.1:3445584-3502011 GCA_018584345.1 Thuja plicata | reverse complement strand
AGGATATTTATTTAATAATTAAATATTATTTAATTCCTTTTATGTGTCTCAGCTAAAGAGGGTGAATTTAATTTAATTAAAGTGCTAGGACTTTATTAATTAAATTAATTCGATCATAGGATTTATTTAGCCAAATAGATATTTAGGAATTAAATGTGAAGTATGATTAATATAGATTTATGATTTTCTGCATTTGACACTCAGGTCGAGTAGAGTCGGTGAAAACTCAGAATTTGCCTAGTACAATAGGACTTTGATGATTTAGAAGAACGACAAATGCAACAAAATTGGTTGGGGTTGCAAGATGCCAATTTTGGGGTGTTACAGTGTACAATGAGTACGAACAAGGGGGGTATAGGCCTTAAGGACCTCATAATGTAGGGTATCACCCTTGCAATAAAATGGACTACCAAAGCGTTACAAGATAATGAGCCTTGGAAAATCTTAGTAAAAATAATATTTTTAGAGCCATTCCATGTGAAGGATAAACTTTAAAGGGCCTTAATCTCTGTGACCTTATTGTTAGAATAATTCATGTCAAAGTAGCTAGATCAAATGTATTTAAATCAGTTTGGAAGGGATGGGATCAAGTGAGATACTTGATCTCCCATAATGGTATGGTCATTACTAATAATAAAATATGTGAGGAAAGGTCCATTTGGTGGGCACTCAAGCATAATGAAAAACCCCTTTCTTGGGTGCAAGGTTGTTCAACTAAATGCTAGGAAGAAAAAGTGATTAACATTTTGAGTGACATCATTAATTAAGGGTAGCTTGTAGATTGGGAAGAACTCAAGTCAAATACTCTATGGAGAACATATTCCATTATAAAGGAGGCCTGGAAGGGTCTCTCACTACCTAAACAATAAAATTATGATGATTCCAGGTTCTTGTCATTCCAATGGAGGGATGATACCCATCTCCATTTCATTAAGGCTAAATCCCTTTACTTTCTCCTTAAATGTAATGAGATATTTTTAAGCACATCAATATCTATTGGGGGTTAAAGCACGATTCTGACACATGGAGCAGAATTATTAGTAGTATATGTGACAATTTGGTGGAATGTAAAAATAAATACTTTTTGTGGAGAATTATTCTCCACAGGCTCCTCCTTAAGAAGTCAAATGGTGATTATAATATCTATTCTATCTTCTGAATCCCTGAGACTCTTCATCATCTATTATTTGGTTGTATGTTCACAAAATAAATTTGGAGACTATTTGTTTTTTTCACTAATGAACTTGTCTCTGCAACTTAGCTAGTTTTTGGATGCACCTTGGGCCTTAGGAATATTTGAAGAGTTTTTTTGTCTTGTATTTCTGTAGAGATTCTTTGGATCATTTGGAAGTTTAGGAGTGATAATATATTTAATGGAAGACCTAGAGTTATTATTGAGTCTCTCAAGAGACTCATAAACCATGATATTTCCTTGTAGGTTTTGGTCACCATAAAGCTCAACAAGGGAAATTTTGAGGATCTTCTTAATGATGGGATGGTTAGAGTTCACAAAGAGGAGACGTAAAATGGTTACCCAATGGAAGATGTACCTGAAGTTTCTATCTCGATTGCAATCATTACTCTTGATGTTGATGTTTTTGAAGATGTTGATGCATTTGTAGATAATGATGTTGACACTGATTCCCCCAGTTGCAGAAAGAGTGAATCATCCATATGCAAAAAAATTATTGATGGAAAAGAGGTGAGGTGGATGGAAGGGGTTGCACGATCGATGATGCCAAGGACCCAGATGATGTGTTTTAGCAATAGTTTGGGTGTTTTTCCTCTTTTAGTTCATGTTTTTGGTCTACTTTATGATGTATATCTTGGTTAGTTCTCTTTTGATAGTCCCTAGATTAGTATATAGATGTTGTTTGTCAATCCTAGTTGTTTAAACTCTCCATTCATTTGATAAGTCCTTTTTTTGTATTAGATGACATGGTAAAAGCATAAGTTTTAATTAATCTATTGTGAAAGTCTCAATTTGAGAAAATTTTCTTTGTATTTTAAATTCATTATATCTAATACAAAAAATGTTGATGTTATGAGATTAGTGTTATGTTAACTTCTAGATGCATTATGATGGATGGAGTAATTATCTATTTTATGTCTTTCATTGGTTACTAACATATTTTTGTGAGACACTAACCATACTGACATTCACTTATTTCTATATTTATGTGTCTGTCGTGTTTTTATGGAGAAGGATAAAGTTGTAGTTACTCATTCATGAGGTCCTACATGATGTCTCTGTTGGAAATATATAGTGTGCCCAGTGACTGAGAGTGGGGGTGAATCAGGAACCAATAAAACTTAATCCAACATTAACTTGAATGATAACATGCATAGAACTGAAAGTAAAGAACACATAGCTCATAACACATTATTTGGTTACCCAAAAACCTTCCAAAGAAAGTAAAACTAGGGTGGGGATGATACCCACAACATTTAGTACTACAGTATAAATTTAGCCAGTTAAAGCTTACAATGACCACTTTTGATGGTCTGCCATGTTAGGAGCATACAAAGGACTTGTTAGGTCCACCTTGTTAAAAGATTTATTAAAATACAAAAATTAGTGCAACTCTGTTAAGAGATTTAGAGAAAGGACTGTTAGGTCCACCTTGTTAAAGGATTTTTCTGATCCACCTATGAGAATGAATCAGTTGTTGATCTTCTCTGTGCAACTGTAATTGCTGATAATGATCCTTTGAATATAACCGATCACCTGATAGTGATAGATAAGTCTCTGCTGTCCAAAATACTTCTGCACTTAGTTAGTCTATTTTTGCATGTCTTCTGCACAAATATTCATCTTACAAAATTTTCTACATACTTGATAAAACAAGTTATCTTTCATATATATCATATGCAAATATACAACACTGAAAGTCGCCTTGCAATTACAAAATGATATATAAAAATATATATTATGTCGGCCTCATAACTGTCACTCAGGTCATATTGTCACTCAAGTGACTTAGAGTATCTTAAGTGTTTTGACACTAATTTCCAATATGTCTTGCCATAAGGTCTACAATCTCCCCCTTTGGCATTAGTGACAAAACACTTTATCATTGATTTCTGCAACTGTTAAGTCAAAATTTCCCCCTTACAGACTGCTTGGGTTTTGACTCAGTTCTTCTGCTCAGGTCTGACTTGCTCTATTTTTGTATTTTTTAAAACTGTTTTGTAAAGTATATTTTCTCCATAATATATATACTAAACAATATGTATACTATACAATGATATCCTTTTCTATACAATATACAATGATATCATTTTCCCCCTTGTTTTTGACAAAATGCCAAAATTTTATTTACATAGTGATCCCAAAGTAGGATAGGAAGTCACTTTGTACCTTCATAATTTGAGACAAAGTATTGTCTCAATTCTCTTGTAGTATCTTTAATTCAATTTGAAGTTCTCCAGACAACTCCACCATAGTTTCAACAACAAAGAATTTGTTGTCATGTATGAGTGTCTTGGCATGAGCAATACGTTTTTGCATGGTCTCCATGTGGGGTAGGAGTTGGATCTCTATGTCTATGAGAGGATCTCTATTTATTGCTTCTTATTTCAATAGATCAGCCTGAAGACCTGTTAGATACTTGATTTTTAAGAAATGAGCTGAAATGGTGTTCGAGTTAGCTGCTAATAGCTTTGCACTTTCCTTCATGTCATTGTCAACCTTTGCTAACTTATATTTGATCAGAGTGGTAAATTTGGAGGAGTCACTCAGCTTTAAAAATAATTCTACCACTTTGGCTACATCAATTTCAAGAGTGGTGATGGTGTTTTTTAGTTGCACCTGATCAGTTGCAATCTTCTTTGCAATGCTTTCAAGAACCTTGTTCTCAAATTTCTTCTCTGACTTCTCTGGTAGCTTCTCTTAACCATTCATGTCCATATTGAACTTTTGGACAATGTCAACAAGTTGATCCAATATTGTTTTAGTCTCATTGACCTCAATCTATAAAGCATCAAAAAATATGCTTTTGATGTCTATGAGTACCTTATTCCTCTTTCTTTCCCTTCAGATCTTTTGCTGTGTATCTCTTTTTGTCCATAGCTCACCCAAAATTTTCCATTTTCTCTTCAGAAAGATTAGATTGATCCCAGTTTGGAATGACAATATCTTCATCAAGATCAATCTCACCAGTGTTTATTAACTTTTATTTTCCCTTTACCTTGGGACTCGGGGAAGGAATAAGTTCCTTTCTTTTACTTTACTCAACCTTGCTATCAATGTTTAGTCCTACTAGGTCATTGACCTTTACTGCATCAGACGATGGTGTACCAATTGTTGGACTAATGTGAACTGATGAAACAATACTAGTAGTAGAGACATTTACCTTATCCTTATGTGACTCAGGCATGCTTGTCTCAGTATTGTTTGAAGCTTGTTGCTCAGTTTCTACTTGGTCTAATGGTTCTTTAGTCTTGTCCTTGCTTGAAGGTATGATGTTCTGATTTGGAGATTGAGGCAATGATGCCATTACCTCAACTGCTATCTATTCAACATCTGACTCTTCAATAGTTTGTACCTCGGGTAGAGCATCATCCATCTGATCTGTACTTGGGATCTCTATTTTATCATCATCAATTTTATGCTCAAAGATTGTTTTCCACACTAATGTGGCTTGCTTTACTACATCTTCAATGTTCTTTTTAGAATCTAAAATTTCTGAATCTGGGTGTATGATTGTTTTCATACCTTTTCAGAGTTTCTATTATTTCTTTGCCCTTCATTGCAGGCATAACTTGCTTAAGTGTCTCTTCCCTTATATAATTTTCCATTCCTACTGCATTTGACCAGGGGATTGAGACTGCCTTGTATAAATCTTTAGTCATGTAACTTTTGAACTTGGAAGGGTCATATTTCCATTTGGTCATCTTCTCAACAATTATTTCTTCAATTTGCTTCTTTTCTTGTTTTGATTGAGAGGAGTAGTTGAGTGATTTTACAGAGCTCATTGCTCTACCTTCTTTGAATGCCTTAATCTTCTACTCAAATGAAGGTGGTGGTTTCTTGAAAACCATAGTATCATCTTGTTTTTCCTCATCATCACTATTTTTACCCAAATTAAGTTTTCTTTGAGACTTTCTTTGTGTGAGAACAAGGGTAGGGGCCTTTTTCTGTTTAGGTTATACCTTCTTCTTCTTCTAAGGTGGTTCTACTTCAGTTTCTTCCTTTGATTGGATATCCTCAATTTCAACATCTTCCTCTTCAGTGGTGGCAGGGGAGTCCAAGGTCTTGCCATACTTTTTTTGAAATTTGTTAATCCTTTTCACTCCTCTTTTCAATATCTTAGGGATTCAATTTCTATGGAAATCCTATCTTTTTCTCCCTCATATGTTCCAAATTAAGGTGCCTTTGGATTAATAGATTCATTGACAAGAGCTTCTATGATGTCCTTAGTTTCATCTATATTGACCTCATAGGAGAGAGGGTTCACCCATGCAGTCCTAGGTCTCACTGCTTAAATATAGACTTTGTCATAGTCGACTAGGAAACAAATATCATTTTTATAGTCCTCAACTAGTTGCTTGGGGATTCTATATCTACTCTGCATTCTTTTTTAAAATTTTTCAAAGTACCCATCCATGATACTATCAAAATTATCTCCTAATTCTGCTATATAATCAGTGATCTGGTATATGACTGGTCTATCCTTCTTCCATAATAATTTACCCTTAAAAGGAAATAAATTTTAAACATAAAAAAGTATACAGATCAAGAGTGAACCAAACTTACAAGAATTAGTCTTTGATACCCAGATTCTCTCTATATTCTTGCCCAATTGGGTGAGTTGAAGTTCTGCAAGGTAAAATACCATGTTCTTCTTCACAACTTTGTAGGCTAGGTCAACACCTTCACACAGAACACTATTGGGTTAGCTGGCGCTATATATTTTGTGAGAAATTACATGGATGTCAAACTTTAATTCATTATCAGTTACTCCATTCAGTCTCATTCCTCTGCCATCCCACTCGGCAAGAGTCACTTTTCCCAAATCATCTCTATTTAGGGTTTTGGTGGCCTTAGGTTTGTCAAGCATGGGAAATCTAGTGATATAGTGTATCATTTTCTTTGTAATCTCTACTGGTTTATCTAACCATGTTTGCATGTTATGAACATGACTGAGAACATACCTAACCCATTTCACCTGGAAGTTCTTTGGAATATGAATGATGTGCGTTAAACCCTTGGTCTCAATGTGTTTGTGCTCAGGCTTCAAGTTCCCATCCTCACATAATGCATCAAATGCTTTGTTCATTTCCACATTTCCAAGTTCCTGTAGCTTGCAGTGATAAAAACTATGAATTTCATTTACCAGTAGTACCCTCGGAGGAATCAAAGAGTGAGCTCCCATTGGGTCTACTTCTTCAACAATTGTAGGATATAATTTAAACATGGGAGGATCAAAAACTGTATTCCTCACCAACATCTTTGAACCCTTTTTCACCTTGCTGCTGGAAGTGGATGCCATATCTTGTTCAGATGAATTGCTCAAACTTTTCTCTGGAGTACAAACTTTCTCTTAGTCACCAAGTGCTCTAAATGCTTGTGAATTGAACGCTTTGTGCATAATGACCTTCTTAACTCTTCATTTATAAGAGTTTTAACCATTAGGATAAAACATTAAATGCTCTGTACAAAGTAGTTGGCGTAGCTCGGGCGTAACCAAGATTTACTCGAAAGCTCGGGTTTAGCTATTCTTCACAATTACTAATATGGCCCGACTTAGCTCGGTTAAGCCAGAGTGGCTCAGGTGTAACTTTTAATCTGACTCAGGTAGTACTTATGATATGTCCTATATGCATCAATATGCGGATTTGGACTGCTATCTTATCTAGAATAGATGTATTATATCTTGAATTGCACAGTTCCAGTCATCTCCTTGAATTTATTTTGTAATGGTAGATCCACCCAGTTCGCTGTTCTGGGTGTTAGTAGATCCTTCATTGTTTTGGTCTAAATTGTCAAAAGACTTTCTTACCCATTGCTTTCTCATTTGTATTTTGATTTTAGAGACTTTAGATTTCCCATTCTCAAAGCCAGTATCAATCTTTTCTCTATTCATACAGTTTCTGCTTAGATGTTCGAGTTGATTGCATACATATCATCTCTTGGTAAGATCTCTTTTTCTGAAATGAGTCTTTACACTGTTTGCACCAATGTGCCCATACTCACCACAATGACAACATATGTACCATGTTTTGTAATCCCAACCAAAAATTTCTTTAGCCAATTGTTCAACAGGATTCCAGTTCTTTGTTCTGCACTTGGAGGATTTGCGACCTTGTTTGTTACACTTGTAGCATTTCCCTTCAAACTTGGTTTTCTCTTTTAATTCACTTGCTCTATGTCCATGTTTATTGTAGCTATAACATTTTCCATTGAATCTTGACTTTCCTTTGCTCCAACATTTATTTGATGTGTGTCCTAGATTTCCACAATGATTGCATGAAGGCTTGTTGTTCCTTTTTCCACCTTGTTGAGAGGTTTCACCTTGTTCAGTATAACCTAATCCAGTCTGTCCATTATGTCTGAATTCTATTGTTTGATCTATGCTTATTTTTGAAATATTCTCATTTGCTTGTTTTTCAATATTGAGTTCAGTCAACAGTCTATCTTTTTTTGTCCTCAAATTAATAACTTCTTGTTTTGCATTATTGAGTTGATTTACCAAATTAGTTTGTTGAATAGACAAGTGATGAATTTCATTGTATTTTTCTTCTAGCCTTGTATTCAACAAACTTTTTTCTTCTTGTACTATTTTCTTGTCATCTTCTTCTTTGTTCTTCTATTCTATGACTTCACATATCTTGATTGAATGGATTTCTTGTTCTCTTTTCATTTTTCTTATTTCTTCATGTAAAATGAGATTCTTTGCAAGTAGGTCTTCAATGGCTGCATCAACTTCTTCTGAGCTTCTGTATTTTCATATTTCTTCAATACTTTCTTCTATATAGTTCTTTTCATTCATCTATACTGCTTGTTCTTTTCTTCATTTCAGAGAGAGAGAGAGAGAGAGAGAGAGAGAGAGCCACTCCTTTAGTTTCTTAACCTGATCCATGGCTACATTAAGATCTATCTTCTCATTCTCAATGGCTTTCTCCAGTCTATAGGTTTTCATCCTTTCTAATATTTTCTCAAGCTGTCAAACTTCTGATAAGAGAACCACTGCTCTGATACCAATTGTTGGAAATATATAGTGTGCCCAGTGACTGAGAGGGGGAGTGAATCAGGAACCAATAAAACTTAATCCACAATTAAATTGAATTATAACATGCATAGAACTGAAAGTAAAGAACACATAACTCATAACACATTATTTGGTTACCCAGAAACCTTCCAAAGAAAGTAAAACTAGGGTGTGGATGATACCCACAAGATTTAGTATTGCAGTATAAATTTAGCTGGTTAAAGCTTACAATGACCACTTCTGATGGTCTTCCCTATTAGGATCATACAAAGGACTTGTTAGGTCCACCTTGTTAAAGGATTTATTACAATACAAAATGTAGTGCAACTTTGTTAAGAGATTTAGAGAAAGGAATGTTAGGTCCACCTTGTTAAAGGATTTTGCTGATCCACCTGTGAGAATGAATCAATTGTTGATCTTCTCTGTGCAACTGTAATTGTTGATAATGATCCCTTTGAATATAAATGATCACCTAATAGTGATATATAAGTATTTTCTGTCCAAAATACTTCTGCACTTAGTCTATTTTTGCATGTCTTCTACACATATATTCATCTTACAAAATTTTCTACATACTTGGTAAAACTGTTTGAGATTTGCTTCTATACAAATAGTTGACTATATGTTTGTCATTGATGAGAACATATAGTATATAACAGTAAACTTTATTGACCTTTTAGTATGGATATGAGGAAGCCTTACGCGATTGTTTTTATGTTTCAAACATAGTTAATATACCATGTACATACACACAGATTTAGATGTTCAGTAATAGTTGAGTTATGTTACTCTGTTTACCAGACACAGTTTCAGAAGATTGTTCTCAGAAAGTTGACAATAATTTTATTGATTCTTCAGTTGCATCTATCTATGGGATATGCATGTTCAGATTCATGTTTAGTTATGAGTCTACGACAATTAAACAAAGGCTCTAACCATGTTTCATTCGAAGCATGACGTTTGGGTAATTTTGGTGGAGTCGACTATGTGGAGTAATGCGTCTATTTAGTTTGACTTGTGTGGTTCTAATTATGTTGCGTGCTTGGTTTGGCTGACTAAGGAAGCATTGAAGGGATTCCTAAAGCCGACAAAGATCATATCTTTTGGAGAAGATACTTATAGTAGTTCATTTGAAGATCACCAAGTGTGAATGATAAGAAAAGAGACAGAAGAAGGACAGAACAGAATGCTGATTGTTTTGGGATAGTAGAACAATTTCATTCATCAGATAAAGATCTACATGAAGAAGTAGAGAGTATATACAATTCATTGGAACTGATCAAGATAACAGGTCTACCTAAACAATTCATTTTTAGATATAGTGTATATTTGTTTTACAAAAGGTTGCAGGCTTCACCATATTAAGCAGTGAGCTTTTGGACAGTGAGTCCTCACCCCTAACAGGGTTATTTGTAAAAGACTCCTAATAGGGTCCAACCCTTAACCAAGTCACTGTACTTATTAATTTGTAAAGATCAACTCCTAATAGGGTTGTAAGATCTTCTAATAGGGATTATTATACTCAAGTACAGTTCTTTGTGGGTGCTAATTCCCACTAGGGTTTTTACCTAGTTTGGTTTCCCTGTAACCAATATTGTGGTGTTCTATTTTGTGTTATCTTAAATATGTATGTGCTTATGATATTCTGTAATTAATTGGATAAAATAATTTAACTTGCTGATAACTAATTCATCCCCCCTCTCAGTTATCCCTTGGGACTATTCCAACAATTGGTATAAGAGCCAAGTGCCTTGGAGAGAAAGCCTAACAGTTTAAGGTAGATCAAATGGCATACTTTAGGAAAGAGAGTCCTAAGTTTGATGGAGAGAATTATCTTGACTGGAAGAAAAAAATGATAACACATCTTCAGTGCATTGGTTTTGAAATTTATGAGATTGCTACTCATGAAATTGATCTTCCCACCTTGAAGGAAATTGCAGAAGAAGATTCTACTAATAAAAAAAAGGAAGTATTCACCCAAAATGCAATTGCCAAAGAAGCCCTAATCAGTGCCCTATCTAACAGTGAATTTTCTAAGATCAAGAAGGCAGAAAAAGCTTATTCAATTTGGAAATACCTAGAATATATGTTTGAAGGAGACATCCAAGCCAAGAATGTGCATAGAAAGACATGGAAGAAAAGATACAACAATTTAGAGATGCTACCTAAGAAAACATCAGAGCTTACAATTAGAGGATTAATGAAGCAGTCTCAGGAATCAGGAACAATAGTGGAGAAATTTTAGAGGATGATATAATGGACAAACTATGATGACATTATTTGAATAAATTACAAGTATGAAAGAGATCAATCTACATCTGATAGATCAAATCAAGATGCTGCGAATTGGTCAAGAAACTCAAATGGTAAAAATGATTGATGTCATGAATGATGCAAGAAAATCTGAAAATGAAATAACACTAGCCATTGATGATAGGAGGAAAATTACAGAGAAGCTACAAGAGAAAGAATCAGAAATTCTAAGACTCACTAAGCATCACCATGAGGTTACCAACCAGATTATTCTTATGAGTCAAGAAGAAAATAGATTAAATACAGAACTCATTGAAAGAATACAGATCATTGGTGAGCTAAGAGAAGAGAATGAAAAATTGAAGCATGAAATCAAAGTTCAAAATCAACACAACGAATTGATCAAAAAGGCTGAGGATAGAAACAAAAGGATGGATGATTTTCTTGATGGACAAAGAAGAGTCAAAAACTACACAAGATTAGGGTACAATGAGAATGGTGAATCCTCAAATCAATCAGATCAGAGGAATGCTTTCAAAACCCCAAGATCCAAGAAACTATCATGCAATCACTGTGGAAAACCAGGCCATACCTCAAACATCTGTAGAAGCAAAATGAAAGGTATTTCTCAAGCACAATCTACTTTTATTGGTAATTGTTATAAATGTCAAAAGAAAGGTCACAAGGCACATGAGTGCAGATCCAAAGTGATAAATCCAAAGAGAAAAACCTACATGGACAAGTACTGTCCTACATGCAAGATGAATGGGCATACACATAAGGAATGCTAGAAAAAGAATAACAAGGCATGGACTCCAAAGGAGAATGATAAAAACTACAAACCATCAAGAGTAGGTAAATCATATGTTTGGGACTATAACACATGGGTAAGTTGCACAACATGTGGAAGGTATGGTCATATTTCTGCCAAATGTATGAGAAAGTGGATCAGAAGGTCAAGAGGATGGTCTAATCCAGGTATGGCATGTTTACATTGTCATAAGGTTGGACATGTGATAAAAGATTGCAAAGACCGATTGACAGACACAAATACACATTCCAATGGAAATACCATTGATGACATCAAAAGAATAAGAAACAAGATGTGGGTAAAAGAAACAAACACCGAAGGTGTTGGAACAAGCAACGCAAATGGTGACACCCCATCCACTGGATCTAGTGACATCACTACATCTAACTAGATTGCACAAGTAAGTATGGAACTGCATTATGACAAGTTTTACTATGCATCGGTTCCATTATACATAGTTCATATTGTAATATTAGCATGAATAAAGATGCAATACATTGTTATGTACTAAACTATTGAAAAGAAACCATCGGTTATTGGGCACAATATGCATCGGTGAACAAATGCAGAAAAAGTTAGCATTACTTACAGGAATGTATCGGTTGTTACACAAGCTAAGTGTAAACCAACGAATATCGGTGAATACTGAATCACAAAAGCGTCATTGCAACCTCATCGATGAGCATCAGTGAAGTCTCCAAAACCACTAGCAACCCCGACACTTCACATAGATATCGACGATGCTATGAATGTCTTTACCAACAAAAGAAGTCTTCATAAACTGACAAGTTGGTAAGCATTTATGACAACTTAGGGCACAAAAAGGTATAAAATCCCAACGGGTAAGCTCATTTTTGTACCCGTGATTTTTGAGCAGAGCAGAGCGATTTGAGAATAGATTGGAAAGTGGCCTAGCAAAAGTCAAACACAAAGCATTCAAATTCACATGCAATCACAGAGAATCAGCAAGTTAATACCCTCACTGATAGCACTGTCTTTATTTTGTGAATAGCCCTAAATTGCAAATATGATGGCATCAAACTCTAGGGTAGAGAAAATTAAGGATGACAAGAAGAAACCCTTTAGAATTGTCAAAAGAGGAGTGTGTTCTCAACCTAAGTATAAACTACACCCTGAAATAGCCTCTCAACCAGACGATTCTGGAGCATTCTCCTGAATCCCACCTAGGGTTTTGCTAGTAGAGGATGTAAGGTCCTACATTCACTACAAGATCTCAAAGATAGGAGATCTAGATCTTGATAACACCTATGCAGCACTTTGTGATGATGTTGGAAAGCTCAAAGAAGAGCATAAACACTTGGAAGTAAAAGGACTCACAAATGCACTGCATTTTCCTAGGGTTTTCAAGACAGAATGGATTAAAATCATCGTTAGTAGAGTTCACAACAAAGCTCGATGGATAAACAAGCCAAAACATATCACAAAGGATGTTATACATGTAGTTATTGGTTATCCCACAACTGATAAGCCGCAGGCTCACAAATACCCATCTCTGGCAGAAGTTGAGAAACTAACTGGTGCAAAATCAGACAAAAGGGCACTGAAGGTCAACACCATTACCGACGTAGAGCTGAGGTTTGGAGCATGTGTTTTTGGATACAAAATCTTCCAAGCAAGTAGAATGAACATCATATCTAGTACTGCTATGAGCACAGCGTACACGATTATTAAACAAGGGAAGAAGATGGATCTGGCAGAGATCCTATTACATCAATTTGAGGAGAACATGTGCACAATAAGGTCTTCAAGGAAAAAAATATGTAAGTTTGGTTCCCTCATAATGTGTATATTCTTCTACTTTGAAGAATACTTTCCTTCCATAGGAAAAGTTGCATGGGACACAAGTAGACCGATTACCATTTAGATCAGTGAGTTTATAGAATCAGTTGGTATAGATTTTGACAATGTGATGCATGAATATTTCAAATCCATAAAGGAAGTGCTTCAAGAAAGAACTAGGATTCCTGAGAAACTAATAGAGGAACACCGTGAAGAGATATGTTTTATGGTGGATACAGATTTCACTTACATACAAGCTATAGTTCTGAGGAAATCATGGCTTGAAAAGTTGGATTATGAAATCAAAATAGGATTAGCAACTGAATGCATTCAAGCATTATTAAATGAACCCATTGACAACAAGAAATTAAGATTTGGTACTTATGAAGAGGCCAAAATGAAGATTAAGTCAAATCTTGTTGTCAAAAAGGTTGTAAAGAAGTCAAAGAGAATGGTAAAGAATTTGAAAAAGAACTTGAAAATATCTTCTGAAGGAGAAGAAGAAGAAGAAGGTGAAGAGGAATAAAAGGGTAAGGACGAACTCACCGAAGAACAACTTCCCATTGGTGATATACCAAAGCAACAAGAATCAGAGGAAGAGAAGTTTGATTCACCACCTCCTCCTCCACCAAAGAAATCTAGAACAAGGAGTCAATTAGCACAAGATGCTATTCCTTCTCCAATGGTCAAAGTTAAGGTGTACAAAAGGAAACCTGCACCTCAGAAGGCAAAACAATCAGCTAGGGCACCTGCCAAAAGGAGAAAATATGTTCAGATTGATGAAGACTTAGAAGAGTCAGCTATGGATGAACCTGACACTGTAAAACTTGCAAAGGAAATAGAAAAGGTTACATCTCCAACTGAAGACATTGATGACATACGTAAGTCTATTTCTGAATCTAGATCTGTTAGACATCCTAAAATTAGGAAATGGTTAAAGTGGGATACAATAGAACAAAATAAGATTGAAGATGCACTTATTGCTAAGATGTGAAAACACTATTATGTCCCACCGCACTTCACTTCACAAGATGTTCCACAAGAACTATTAGATCAAATATCTTCTAGATTCACTTTTGCACTCCATGAGGAGAAGAGGATAAGAGACAGAGTACTGGTATCTCTTATGCCTCCTGAATCAACAAAAGAGGAAATCAATGAAGTCATGGAGAAATATACAAATAAATTCTCATAAAAAATGAGAGCTTACAAATTTCTTCAAGGAAATATTATAGAGCTAGAAGAAGACACTCATCAAATATGGAGTGGAATACTAAATCCTGATGAGAAAAATAGTTCTGAAAAGGAACCTATCAACAAAACAGGTAACTCAATAGTTGAGTTAGATAGTGAAGAGGTACAAATCATAGGCCAAAAACAAACTAATGTTATAGATGATGACTAGTCAATAGATGGTAAAGATGATCAAGTACCAACAACCCCCATCCACATAAACTTGGAGGATGAAGAAGTTACCAAAGAAGAACTGTCAATAAAATGTGACTTAGATGTTGATATAAACAATGATTCATGGTTAGACAACATTGTTGATACCATTACAGGAAAAGACCTTGCAATAGAGGTTCAAGAAGATGAAGACATCAATGCTACAGAGGGTAAGACTGATGGACATGACATAGCTATTGACACTGCAACAGTCAATACACCAACAAATATGCATATATTAATAGATGCTATTGATATACAGTCTATTCAAGATAAATCATCCAAGAAAGATGATAATATACCCAAGGATATGGGTACCGATGAAAAACAAGGTGCATCCGACACTCCCAAGGATACAGACACTGACATGAAAGATGCAACCGATGAGCAGCAGGATGTATCAAAAGAACAAAGTAAAGAGGTAGATAAAACAATTGATGAAACAATGAGAAAAGGTTGAAGAGCAAGATAAGAGTGGGGAAGTCAAGAAAAATGAGGAATTAAAACTGAAAGAAGATTCATCTGCTGATACACCTAAGGTACATGAGGAGACGTCTTCACCAAACTAGCCGATGAACACATAACAGATACAAAAGGATGCCTCATCCTCTCGACACTCAACAACTAAATCAAACCAGTCTCAAGCCTTACAAATGGTGGTACATCAATCGGCCACCCAACAAAAGAAGAAGAAAAAGAAACAAGTAAAGAAGGATATATTGGCTGTGACACTTGATGAAGTCATTGAAGTTCCAAACTGGGACATTACCAAATTGGACAGTGACAAACTTCAAGAGTTTGGAGTGCTCTATCAGAGGAAAGCCATACCGAAGAAGATGATACAAGAACATAGAGAAAACATGGCACTTGACAAAGCAAAAGAGATACTCCAACAACTTGTTCCTAAAGTGAAACTTGAAGAAAATTCTTTAGTAAAGGAACAGATTGATGTTCTTACCGACGCCATAACAGAGCAAGGTATAGATGCAGAACAATCAATGGAAGAGAAAGAAGAAAAGAAATATCAATTCAAGTTAATTGATAAAATCAGCCAATAAGTGGCATTGAACAAGGTAAAGCTCTCAAAACTCATTGAAGAATTAGAGCCAATGATTGTTGAAGCAATCACCTTAGTTCAAAAGATGTGCACACTAGAGAAATTTGCAAAAGAAAATAGTGACAAACTAACAGAGATAGATCATAATGTCACAACAAGTGCACAAAGCCTAACCTCTCATGCCGACAGCATAAAGTCACATCATGACATAGTCTTAGAGGCAAATAGGCTAAGGAAAGAAATATGGGATGCTGAAATACAATTTAGAGGTGAGATTACTGAACTTCAAGCACATATTCTACCAAATCTTACAATTCTGCAGCAACATATTTTTGATGCTAGAAATTTGATAGCAACCCCTAAGATGTCTGTAGTAGAAAACATCTATGACATACATGTACGGATTTCACTAGAACACATGGCTCTAGAAATGCTAAAGGAAAAATGGGAAAAGATGATGGAGGAAATCAAGTCCTCACATTCCCATCTTTTTGAAAAGTTGTAAGTACCTTTGCCTTTAGAATCAAAAAAGGAGGAAAGGACATGTATATAGTTATGTACATCATATATATCAGATGAAGAAAAAGAGAAAAAAATACATAAGGATATGTATATATAATTACACTTACCGACATATACATAGGGGGAGTCATTAAAAATGAGTAAGGAAGTAGTATACATAGGTGTACATACTAATACACTCAGTATGTTGCATGTATCATGTTTTTGATACTAATGTCAAAGGGGGAGATTGATGACATTATTTTTCCATTAGTACACTTAGTGAAAAACATTGACAGAGATCACCGGCAGACTAAAGCATTACTGCCAGACTAAAGCATTACCACCAGACTACAAGCATAACCGATAGATTACAAGCATTACTGGCAGACATCTAGCATACCTGACAAAATATAAAGGTCACAAGAAAAATGCTAAGTATAGAATCCATAGAGATCACCAATGACCACAAGCATCACCGACGACCATAGGCATCATTGGCGACCACAAGCATCACCGACGACATAGTTTTCAAAACTAACCTGACAGGAACAGAAAAGGCATACCTGATGACAAGTTCAAGAAAGGAACACTGAAGACCAAGAAAACTAACCGTCAGAACTGACAGTCAGTTAAAGAACCCGCAAATTGTGGATCTGATTTTTGCACGACGGATAAAGAAATGTAATTCTATTTATAGAGTTTTTATTTGTTTTAAATCATAACTTAAGGGTCAAGAAAGCATTATGTAAATGTTTTAATGCATCCTAATGGATCTAAAACATATCTAACTAAAGATCAAGGTCAAGTTGTAACCTTGGATCTAGAGTTAACTTGCGATGCATGAATCAAGAACTGAGTCTAATTTAGTATAAATAGATGTTCAAACTCAATTGTGAACACATGAATTCACATTGTTGATAGCCGCCAAAAGCATCTAAGGAGTAGAAGGAAGAATTCATGCAAAGGTTAGAAACAAAATACATCATTTATCAAGAACACATAGAGGCTACTGATAAGTAGATAAAGGTATTATTCAATCATGGAAGGATGATTACTAATATGTATGAAGCTTTATAGGATCTGTTATCAGCAATTGAAGATTGCATTTATCATCAGATGAAAGACTTATGTAGTTGCATTCTAAAAAGTGCATCACATCTAAAATCCTTTTGTAGAAGGTGGACTTAACCATTCTTTCCAAATCTCTTAACAGTGTGCACACTTACTAGTGTTGCTAAAGCTTCAAACAAAGTAGGTCTTAACAGGTCTCCACTGTAATAATCCTAACAAGGTAGGTCATTAGAAGTGACCAAATGTAAGCCTTAACCGGCCCCTTCTTATCTACAGATAGTGAAGTCTTGTGGGTAACAATCCCCACCGCAGTTTTTACTTCCTAACAGGAGTTTTCTGTGATATCATATCTTGTGTCATGTGTTATCTATTTTCATGAATGTTTCTGTTATGGTTACATACTAAAGAATTTATGATATGATTTCATATGCATAAAGAAAGATGAACAGTTAGATAAGATAATTTACAAACTGATGATTAAGGGTTAATGGGCTAACCAAGGAAAAGTTTTAGAGGTACTGATTCACCCCTCCCCTCTCACTACATCATCTCAATATAATTCCAACAAAACTGATGACCACATTGACAGTAGATTATGAAAGCAAGATAAACATCTTGGATGAAACCATGCAATTCTCAAAGGAATTCAAAAGAGAAACCTTGATTAGTAAAATATTAATATTTGAGATATCAAGATTGAAGACATAACCTAAAATTGAAACAACTTTCAAAGCCTCAGTCCATGGGAAGAAATCTTTAAACATCACTAGTAATGTTGAGAAAGAAGAAGTTGATATAGAACTAGAAGAAATCATTGCTATGATAGCTAAGAAGGAAAGAAAAGGTAAAGGAAAATATGAAGGACAACTACCATTCAAATTTTTTTCTTGTAACAATGTTGGCCACTTTGCATCTAAGTGTCCTACAAGAGTCAAGAAGCATAGATCATAGTACAAACCCAAATATACTAAGGAATGCTATCATGCTAAGGATGGTGTAACTAATGATGACTCAGAAGAAGATTAAATTGGATTTGTTGCAATTAAGGATAATGAAAAAAATGATTTATCAAATAGAAATTGAAGATGAAAAGAAAGAACAAGAATTGGCTTTAGTATCATAAGCTGACATCAGAATAGACTGGATCATAGATATCGAGTGTTCACATCACATGACAGGAGACAAAGATAGATTTGTACATCTAGACAGGTACAAAGGTGGCATGGTCAGATTTGGAGATAACACTCCCAAACCTATCATAGGCAGAGGATCTATCACCTTAGATGGAAAGAATAGATAGATGATTTTCTTTATGTTGATGGTTTGCATCGTAACTTATTAAGTGTTGGATAGTTTCTAGATAAAGGATATCAGTTGGAATTCAAAAAAAATAGATGCATTATTAATAACAAAGAAGGAGACATGATTGCATCAGGATCAAAAACCAAAGGTAATATTTTTCAGCTTAACTCTAAAGTAAGTTGTTTTGTTGCAAAAGTGGATGACAGTTGGCTATGGCACAAGAGACTTTGTCATATAAATTTTGACAACATAGTGAAGATAAGTAATGTAAAGGAAGTAAGAGACCTTCCAAGTATTGCAAGACCAGTTGATACTATGTGTAGGGAATGAGTGATGGGGAAGCATGTGAGGACCTCATTCAGAAGCAAACATAACTCTGCAGAGAACAAATTAGATCTAATACATACAAACTTATGTGGACCTACTCAAACAAGATCATACTATGGTGAAAGATATTTTATTTTGTTTGTTGACGATTTCTCCAGGATGATGTTGGTTGCATTCTTGAAAGAAAAATCTGAAGCTTTTGAGAATTTCAAAATATTCAAAGCTAAAGTTGAAAATGAATCTGGATTAAAGATAAAATGTCCGAGATCTAATAGAGGAGGAGAATTCACCTCTGATAATTTTCTTGAGTACTGCAAAGAACATGGGATCAAAATAGAACTAAGTGCACCCAGAACCCCTCAACAAAATGGAATTGCAGAAAGGAGAAATATGATAATACTTGACACAGCGCACACTATCATGATTAAAGGAAAAGTTGCGCACACCTATTAGAGAGATGCAATAAATACAATAGTCTATACTATCAACAAAATTCAACTAAGACTAGGTGCAGACAAAACACCTTATGAACTTTGGTTTGGTAATGTACCTATAGTAAAATACTTCAGAATCTTTGGAATAAAGTACTATATTGAGAGAGATGATTGTGTTGGAAAATTTGATGCTAGAAGCGATGAAGGTATTTTTCTTGGTTACACTACTAAGAGAAAATCTTACAGATATTTCAATTTAAGGTTAAAGAAAATCATTGAGAGTGCACATGTGAAAATTGATGAGAAGTTCATGATTCAAGAGAGATATTATGAATATGCACCTATGATTAAAGATGAACCTAGACCTATCAATAAGGATACAATTATTGAAGAAATGTTTGACTGTATTGATGTATCATACAATAAACCTAAACCAATTCAAGAAGAATCAAAGATTATAGATGAGACTGTCGCACCTTAAATCTCAAAATACACATCTAAATACCACTCTAAAGAAGATATAATTGGAGATCAGAGTAGTAAATTCTTGATAAGATCTAGAGCAAAAGGTTCAACCGTTGATGAAGAGGTATGATTACTTTCATAGATTGAACCCTTAAGTGTTGAAGATGCGTGCAATGATTCAGATTGGAAAAGTGAAATGCAAGAAGGATTAGAACAACTAATGAAGAATGACACATAGGAATTGGTCCCTAGACCTTGTGAAAAGAATGTGATTGGAACTAAGTGGATATTCAGAAACAAAATGAATGAAGTTGGGACAGTGATAAGAAATAAAGCAAGATTGGTGTGTAAAGGATATGCACAAAGAGAAGGAATTGACTATTCTGATACATTTTCCCCTTTGAGAAGACTGGAAGCTATGAATTTATTTTTAGCCTATGCAATATTCAAGACCTTCAAAGTATATCAGATGGATGTCAAGTCAGCCTTCCTAAATGGTAACTTAGAGGAAGAAGTCTACATAGAGCAGACTGAAGGATTCAAACTTTCAGACAAACTAGACATGGTATGCAGACTAAAGAAAGCCCTCTATAGACTCAAATAGGCCCTAAGAGAATGGTATGAAAGACTTGAAGGTTACTTGACAAAGATTGGATTCAAAAAGGGAGCAACATACTGCAACTTATTCATTAGAGAGACAACTGAAGGGTTACTACTTGTTACTATCTTTGTTGATGACATTATTTTTGGAGGTAATGACAAGTTTAGTGTAGAATTTGCAAGAGAGATGCAACGTGAATTTGAAATGAGCATGATTGGACCTATCAAATATTTTTTGGGATTAAATGTAAAACAAACAAACAAAGGTATATTCATAAATCAATCTAAATATGTGAAGGAGATATTAAAGACTTTTAAGATGGAAGATTGCAATCCAGTAAGCACCCCTATGATAATAGGAAGTAAGCTTTCTAAAGATGATGATTCCACAATAATTGAAAAGACACTATACAAGTCTATGATTGGAAAACTCATATATCTCACTCAATCTAGACCTAATATTTCTAATGCAGTTGGCATTGCTGGAAGATTTGTAGCTAAACCTAAACAAAATCACTTAATGGAAATAAAAAGAATATTCAGATACTTAAAGGGAACTATAGACTATGGTTTATGGTATCATAACTTAGAGAATGTACAACTTCATGTGTGTACTGATGCTGATTGGGCAGGTTGTGTTGATGATAGAAAGAGTACCTCAGGAGGAGCAGTATTCCTTGGAGACAGATTGGTCACTTGGACAAGCAAGAAGCATAATTGTATTTCTCAGTGAACAGCTGAAGCAAAATATGTAGCAGCAGCATTGAATTGTTCTACAATTGTTTGGATAAAACAAATGATAAAAGACTTTGGAATTTAGATTGATTATCCTATTTTTATTCACTGTGATAACACTAGCACTATCAATATGTCAAATAACCCTGTGATGCATGCAAAGACAAGATACATTGAAATAAAATATCATTTTCTAAGAGAAAAAGTTGCAGACAAAGAAGTAAAGTTGGATTATGTGAGCACTAAAGAACAATTAGAAAATATTTTTACAAAGCCTTTATCAAAAGATACCTTTAAGTATCTCAGGGAGAAGCTGGGAGTAATTCCATTTCTTGAGTCTGATTAGAATTTGAAGCAAGTGCATCAGTCCTTGGTGACTGATGAATGGTTGACTACTCTACTTGTGGAGTAGTACCTATGCTTAATGGTATTTGGCACCCTTTGCCATTGATGTAAAATGGGGAGTATATAGTAAGGGGGAACATATAATCTAGGGGAGTATATAGTCATGAAAATAAAAACATAGTTAGAGGAGCTACAACAGTTAAGAGGAACCTTTCATGAGGATATTGAGAAGACTGTAAAAAGAAGGATACTTTGGGTTGATGTTGTTTTTCATATCATATGTTGCCATCAATGTCAAAGTGGGAGATTGTTGGAGATTTGCTTCTATGCAAATAGTTGACTGTATGTTTGTCATTGATGACAACATATAGTATATAACAGTGAACTATATTCAAATTTTAGTATGGATAGGAGGAAGCCTTGCACGGTTGTTTTTATGTTTCAGACATAGTTACTATACCATGTACATACATGCAGATTTAGATGCTCAGTAACAGTTGAGTTATGTTACTTTGTTTACCAGACACAGTTTCAGAAGATTGTTCTCAGAAAGCCGAAAATAATTTTATTGATTCTTTAGTTGCATCTGTCTATGGAATATGCATGTTTAGATTCATGTTTGGTTATGATTCTAAAAAAATTAAACAAAGGTTCTAATTGTGTTTCATCCGAAGCATGACGTTTGGGTAATTTTGGTGGAGCCAACTATGTGAAGCAATGTGTCTATTCAGTTTGAGTTGCATAGTTCTAATTATGTTGCGTGCTTGGTTTGGTTGACTAAAGAAGCATTGAAGGGATTTCCAAAGCCGACAAAGATCATATCTTTTGGAGAAGATACTTATAGTAGTTCATTTGAAGATCACCAAGTGTGAAAGATAAGAAAAGAGACAGAGGAAGGACAAAACAAAATGCTGATTATTTTGGGATAGTAGAACCATTTCATTCACCAGATAAAGATCTATGTGAAGAAGAAGAGAGTATATACAATTCATTGGAATTGATCAAGACAGTAGGTCTACCTAAACAGTTCATTTTCAGATATAGTGTATATCTATTTTATAGAAGATTGCAGCCTTCAGCATATTAAGTAGTGAGCTTTTGGACAGTGAGTCCTCACCCCTAACAGGGTTATTTGTAAAAGACTCCTAATAGGGTCTGACCCTTTACCAGGTCACTATACTTATTTCTTTTTAAAGATCAACTCCTATTAGGGTTGTAAGATCTTCTAACAGGGATTATTATACTCAAGTACAGTTCTTTGTGGGTGCTAATTCCCACCGGGGTTTTTACCTAGTTTGGTTTCCCCGTAACCAAAATTGTGGTGTTCTATTTTGTGTTATCTTAAATGTGTATGTGCTTATGATATTCTGTAATTAATTGGAGAAAAGAGTTTAACTTGCTGATAACTGATTCACCCCCCTCTCAGTTATCCCTTGGGACTATTCCAACAAAAACAATTTATCTTGCATATATATCATATGCAAATATACAACATTGAAAGTCGGCTTGAAATTACAAAATGATATATAAAATTATATATTATGTCAGCCTCATAACTGTCACTTGGGTCATACTATCACTCAGGTGACTTAGAGTGTCTTAAGTGTTTTGACACTAATTGACAATATGTCTTACCATAAGGTCTATAGTCTTGTCTTCACTCCATTGTTTTCATCTATTTAATGATCTATATGTACATGTATATGCTTCATCTTTGTAATGTATGTTTTTAGGTACCAGACATCATCTCCCCTGAATTGCTAGGATTAAGCATGTATTTACTCGATGGAATTCGTTGATAGAGATAACATAAGGCCTGATTAGTTTTACCTAACCAACCATCATCCTGCATCATGTATCATTGATTTGGGTTGTCGGGAAGACATCAAAGAATCCTATTTGATTCCCTATGTATACTTGGTAGTTGAATGTGTTATGTATGAACATTTTTTGTATGTCTTTTGTTCATCATTGTATTTTGTCAAGTTGGTGGTAGTATTAATTTTGTTATTATTTGATTTTTGTTGTTCATAATGTCTTGTTGGACTATGTATGTTATGGGATTATGTGTGATTATGGTTATATTTTATTTTAACCTCGCAAATTCTAGGAGTAATTCGAGCTCAAGGGGAGATGTAATACCCCTCCTATAGTCATATTGCTTGTGTAAAGCCTCAGTGTTTATGGTTGGATTTTAGGGTTAGATGTTAGACTGATTAAATCTAAATAATTATTAGTGCATTATAATTTAATTAATATTGGACTAAATAAATAATACTAAAGTATTTTGTTTCAATAACATCTTTAATGATGGATAAAACACTTATTTTCTATCTAGGATAATGATTAAATGAGAAATATTAAACTTGCAAATTGATTTAAATAAATAATATGTATAAATATGAAGGAAATCTATTAATTAAATAGAATATTGATTTATTATAATAAAATAATTTTTGAAATAGATATTTTCCTATTATTGGAGTTATGTGACGAGTCTTTTGGTTTTTTCCTAATATGATTTATTTATTAATTTAATTGAAAATATTTGTGTTGATTTGTATATAAATATCTTATACAAATTATAAGTTTTTAATAATTAATATATGTCATTAATTAACATTATATTTTAAATATTTCTAATGTGCAACATTATATATATTTAAATTAAGAAATCATATTTATTTGAAATGGGAAACTCATAATTTTAAAAGAGATCCTTTTTGGGATTTTACTTTTCGAAAACCGATTTTTGAAATTCTTTTCTTTGAGTTTTTCTAATTTAAAACTGATTTTGGGAAACATTTCCAAATTATTCTTTATCATTTTTTTTATATATATTCTTAGCCCTTTCATTTAAAGGGGACAATTATTCTCTCTGCAACTTCCATGATTTCTTGGAAGGATTTCTTCTCGATTTTTGCATCGTAATCTAGAGGAATGTATCACACCTGAATAATTGTGATATTATCATTATATTAAATCTATAATTGGTTTCTTCATAGAATATTTTCTTGGATTTATTGTGGTATGATCTTATTTGGTATTCTTCAAATTTTATGGTTGTACCTCATGTTTTTTCATTTGCATGTGTTTTTGGCACTTCATTTCACCTTAATAGGCAATTTTGGCTGCTCTCTTCACTACTATGATGCGCCATGTCTACTAGAATAAAGGTTATTTCTATTTTTAACATAATAAACCCCCTCAATTTTAAAAGTTTCAAGTTACCCCCCTCCTTGATTGTGCTATTTCCCTACTTCTGTGTGCTATCTCCCTTAATATGAGTTTTCTTTCTTTTTGTTAAATCCAAATTTTCCTTGTTATAATCATTGTGTCTTGGAGGAGCACATTCTTCTTTAATTTTTTTGTGCTCATATCTCTCCATACTTTGGTTTGGAGACTTATTCAAAACTCAAGCTTTCCCCTTAATTTTTCTATTCTCCCTTGTGAATGTGCGTCAATGATTGGAGGATTAAGGTGCTTAATTATCCTCCAAAAAAATGCTTGAATGATGTGCATTTTCAGCACCAAATGAGATGCCTATCTGATTGCACTATCCATGGGTCTCCTACACCATGAATATTGTAGGTTGTGATGAAAATAAACTCATCCATATTTGTTTTTTAATCACTTCCTTCTTTGTCATTGTCCAGCATGAGTTTGATCATTGTTTTTTATTTCCTTACATGGTTGACATTTGCCTTTTATACTGGAAGTTGATGTTGGAATATCTGATGCAGTGATGGTACGTGAGTTTTGGAGATGTAACGATAAGATTGGATTACAAGATGATCAGATATTATGTTGTCATTGATGTCAATTATTGACTTTGTGTTCTTAGTACGTTGTCAAGCATAGTTATGAGGAATTAACGATTGTGGTGAGTTTTAGTGGTTTCTATCTTTAGGGGAGACTTAGGTGTGTCTCTGGATGACTAATGTATGATGAATACTACTGAAGTGATTGTATAAGGAAGTTGTGATAAGTTGAATTCTAACAATGCAATTGCTATAACAGTTAATGACAAGTGATAGATGATTTGAATGCTTTGTGAAATATGTGTTGCATCTTATGATGCAGTCAGAGGATATGGTGGGAAACATTATTTAAATGCTATACTTGCAACCACAACTAGTTTGAGTGATGGGTACGAAGGATAGGTGATGTGATGAGTAGATATAGAGTTGATAACATGTTACATTATCTATGTTCTTGAGTGACCAATGATAAATCTTTGATCAGTGATCAATGTTAAAGTTGTGGTAGGATCGATTGCATTAGTCACAATCTGGTGATGTATATTTGTTATTGGAGGTGATGATCTAGCATTACATTTCTCGATAATAGTATGTGGAGAAGATTCTTGAAGAAGCTTATGTTTGGTCAAAACATTTTTGACTCGTTGACACAACATTATATGTAAATGATTGTATTGGTCGATGTGGTCTTGGAAAAATGTTTTGTACAATTAATTTTGTTATGTGACATGTTGGATTGGACCGGGATGCTTTGAAATTATAGTTTAGGGCTTTATTAAGGTGATGGACATAATAGTTCAGTATATAATGGATGAAGCTGAAGGTTAAGGTTGTTGATGGTGTGTTGAAGAAGTGCGGTGTAAAGTGTGAGTTGCGATCAAGCCAGGGAAGACTTAAGTATGTTGTGAAGATATTGTGTTCTTCAGTGGATCAGATCAAGTAGAGGTAGTTTTGTTCTACAAATCATTCTTTTTTTTGTTCCCTAATAGTTGCGGCAGGTTAAATGCCTTAACAAGGTAGATCATAACAAATATTTTGTTGTAAATCCTCTAACAAGGTGACACATTGTCAAGTGTTTAAAGTCCTCTAACAAGGCTACTCTTAACAAGGTAAAGGTGCTAATAGGACTAAGGTAAATCCATTAACCGTGTAGAACCTCATAGTGCTGTTGTAATCTTTTAACAGGGTTAAGCTCCTCATAGGGTGTACTTTAGAAGATTACATCATTTGGTGGGTACTATTCCCCACCGTGTTTTTTTTTCCCTATTGTGTTTACAAAAGATAAATATGTGTGTCAATTTTGTGAATGGATTTGGATAATTATGATTTTCATTTTTTGTAATTAAGGTTAATCTTTTGAATGATTGTTTAAGTTTGAAGATAGAAAAGTTTGGATTATTTGGTAGATTACTGATTCTCCCCCCTCTCAGTAATCTAACCTTAGGAATAACAATTAGTATTAGATATTTGGTCCTCTTTTGTGGTGAAGCATTAACTTCTTGAGGTAAAGATCTGAAGATGATAAGAAAGGAAGGTCCTAAATTCACAAGAGAGAACTATTTAGTATGGTGATGTTGGATGAAGCTCTATTTGAAAGGTATGGGTGATCAATATTGGGATCATGTGGTTAATAAATATACTGTCCCTTCAGGAACCCTGACTCTAGATCATTTGAAGGAAAAGTTAGAACATAATGCTACTATGGAAGCTATTTCTATTACTCTTTCTGATGCAGAGTATGTTGATATCAAAGACTTGGATACTGCTAATGAGATGTGGGAATAGTTGAAGACCATCTATGGTGGAGATCCACATGTGCAGAAATAAAATTTTGATAGCTTGAGAAAAAATTATGATAATATGAGGATACAAGAAAGTGATAACATTGAGCAATAATCACAGAATCAAAGAAATTGTTGCTACTATCTGAGGTGCTAATGGTAATCTTCTTGAGGAGGATGTGGTACAAAAAATGTTGAGAACTCTATTGCCTCAGTATGATATTAGGTTTTCATCCATTTAAGATCTTATATCTCTAGGAACCTTTACTGTTACTCTTGATGAATTAAAAGGGAAATTAACTGCATTTGAGTTAAGAAATTATGACAATAGTATGCCTAAAGTTGAAGCCTCTTTCAAGCCATCATTGACTCTTGCACCATATAGGAAAGGAACTGAGATAACTAACAACTCTTCAACATGTTATCCTAATGATTATGAATCTATATTATATGAAGAAAGAGAACTGGAGGAATTGGAAGCTTTACTTTCTAAAAGGATGCGTAGAAGGAAAGGTAAATATAAGGGTAAGTTACCTTTGAAATTATTTTTATGTAACAAAATTAGACACATTTATTCTAGATGCTCTGAAAATGATAGGAAGGAGAAACCAATAAGGTTCAAAGATAAAATAAAGAAAAAATGCTACCTGTAATGACCTAAAAGTGGTCACCTAAACCCCTAGACCCCTAATCTTAGTCTCATATCAAGAAACCCTAATCTTGATAATTCTAAGTCCTAAACCAAACATGCAATTGATCAATTTCAAGCTAATCTGACCTGAGTCCTAGGTCCTAATTAATCATCATACTTGATTAATTAATTAATTCTTAAAAATATAATATATTGGCAAATAAATATTAAGTTAATTATTTAATTGATATTCTAATATATTAATTAAATATAATTACTAAATTGTCAATAAAATTCAAAAAGGAATTAAATTAATTAATAAAAACAAAATATACATTTAAAATCAATTAAATCTTTAAAAATGCACATGATGTCATTATCTAATTTTTGAATTAAAATGTGCATTTAAAATCAATTAAATCTTTAAAAATGCATATGATGTCATCAACTGATTTTTGAATTGGAAATAAATTTGTTTTATTCAGTTAATTTATTATTATCTTTTTTCTCATTTTGGGAAACAAAGTTGTTAACTGAAAACTGATTTTGGAAGTTTCCAAAATAACTGATCAGTTAGTTCAGTCAACTGACTCTTTCAACCAATCATCATCTTTGCACATGGATATTGCTTCCTCAGATTGAATCTTGTCCACTCTTTGGCTTTTTAATCTGGACCGTCGATTTGACATAGAATTTCTACAAAAGAGAGCTTCATTTCCTTCACAAAGGATCCCAGTTTTTATTATTGTTATTGTGCAATTTTCATTTCTTAAACTCTCAAGCATTTAAGCATTTTATAGCTTTTTGATTGAATAATTGTTAGTTTACTTTCAATCATGCAAACCATAATCTAGAGTACATTTCAATTTTGTGCTTTAAAAAGAACAAAAACATTTCAAATTGGTGTCATAAAATCAATCATAATTACTTGGGATCTATTTTACTTTTTCATATTCATTCTAGTTTCATCATTTAGCTTTCTTTTAATTCTTCATTTAGGATCTGGTGTAGTCATTATTTCTTGCGATGACCTGAGAGAAAGATTCAAACTCCTGCCTACTAGAATGGAATAGATCAATTTAGTTTAGTCATTTGTTTATCGCATTTAGTTTAAGCTAACCATGCAATGATCTATTGAAGTGTGTGTGTTTGTAGCTTGCAGAAAGAAACCCAAATTCACATATACATTTTTGGCGCCAACCTTGGGGCTTACCCACATCTTCTTTTGAGCCGAATCTGACCCCACCACCAAATTTAGATCACTGTTTCTGTTCAGATTGACTATAAATTTTCCCATATTTGACGAAAGTCAAATTTGTGGCAATTTTTTTTTGTGCAAATAGGTCGTACAATGCTCTACATGCCGCTTGATGCAATCTTTTTGAAAAAACAAAATCTAAAAAAATAAATTTTTTTGCTGTGTTAAATTTGGCACTGTCAAACCATCATTCTACATTGTTACTTGCCTTCTGTGATGGCTAGGAAATCGTAAAATTTAACACAGAGATTTGCTAACGTCACCAAGGGTTGAAAATTCTCCACCTTCACCATTCAGCATTTTGATTTTGCAGTCTATCTTTAGAGGGCCATAACTTGCTCATTTTAAGTCCTTTTTTTGAGAAATTATTTTTTGATTTTGAATAGAATTTCCTAAAGATTACTAGGTTGGGATTAGTTTTTGGTTTTGATTTCTAGATTTATTAGAAATTGCAGATTTTGATCACTGTATCTGTCTAATCCCCTATTTTGTAGCTTCCGAAGCCTTGTAAGGGCTCATAGCGTAACATTTTTAGTGCAATTTTGTTTAAAGTGCATGATTTTTCATCTACTTTCTAAATATGCAATCATTTTTCTGATTTTCTAATTTTTCTAATGCTAACCAATCTTTGGCTTTATTTTTCTTGAGCTTATCTTTTTCTTACAACCTAATAGTGGTTTGCAGGACATTGTAAATGAAGAAAAAATCATAAACTACTAATGAATTTGATGTAAGATGCTTTTCAAAGACTTTGTGTGTCTTCCAAAACTATCATGTCTACATTTTATAATTAAATAAGACTTCGGATTTGGTGCTTAAAAATAATCACTTTGATTATGTGTTTGAAGTATTCTCTAGATTTATAATCCAAAAGAATTGCATGAACGTATCCTCTCCCCTCGCCTTAGCAGATCTTGGGTGAAAGATAAATTCATGTAGATATTTCAGCGTGGCTACCTCCCGAGAGCTTTAACAGAGCCAATGAGAGGGATTGGCCAACCGGTAGCAGGCTAAATCCAAGCCCTTCCAAACTAGTATATGAAAATGTCATTATGATTAATCTCAAAGTGAACAAGTGTCAATCTCGCTATACCAACAGAAGAACTCCCTTAGTACCCTCATGGTGTGTAACAACCTACAAAACTTAACTTCTTGAGGCTAGGAGGCCTCCTTAACAGGGCTAATCTGATGCATGTATAGCCACCTGAACAGATTCCCTGACTAAAACATTTGTTCTAGTGACTAAAAATCCCTCTATCTGGTGGCACCGAAGGTTTGAGACTGACTAAGATGTCCCACATTTTCACAGCTCTTAGTAGAGACAATGGTACCTTGGGAAGTGATTACCCTTGGGATTCAAAGCTTGGTGTGCCTAAGAAGTGAGTGCACTATAAGGAGGATCTCGTGCCTCCAAGATTCTATGTTGTCCACTATGAGTAAGTGTGGCTGAACTTTAGTTCAAGTGGGAATTCAATAGATATTTCCCTAGCTTACCTAGGTTGTGTTGTGTTTGTTCTTTTTACAACAACCATTCTTCTTGATGTGTCTTGCATGAGTGAAACATAAAAATAGGCACCAGACAATCAAAACGAACATAAACGATTGATCAAAAACTTAACATCTGCATTCTTAGGTGTTAAACTGTCAAACTCTTGTCCAAGTTTCTGCATCTACTATCCAAAATCTAAAAAATGAGTCAAATTTCTATCCAATTCTGTCTTCCATCAGGTTGGTTCTATCTAGACAAGAGAAGTACAGACAAGGAAGAATTTGAGGGTAGAGAAAATGCCACAGAAAGCTCATACAAAATCTAGAATTCAATGGGAAGTTCCAACAAAGGAAACTTGAAGGCAGAGAAAATGCCACAGAAAGCTTGCATTTGCTAGAAAACTATTCTTAGACAAGAAAAAGCTACTTCTTTTGGAGAAGTTCCTTCTAATCTCTAAAAGATTCTAAAACTTACTTATATACATTCTCCTCTAGCACACAGGCTTAGGAGTCAATCCACCGATCAGAATTAGGGTTACAATAGATTTCCTTAAATAATTCAGAAACCCTAAGACTATCAATTCTACTCATTAATGCATTTTGGAAATATCTTAGTTGATCAGATATAGTCTTGAATATCTTTCCCATCACCATAAATGTGATCCTGAGAAGTTGGCATGAACCATTCCTCTATCTGCATCTTGCAAAATCATGCCACCGCTATGAATCCTGAGATCATATCTTTTGAATATTTGAATATTTAAATGTTAACAATCAAAGGTGGTGTAGGTACTTGTATCAATGGCCAAGAAAATACTTGATCTCTCATTTAAAACACAATCATCAATCTTCATCTCTAGCTCTGATTCCTGACTCAACTTTAACCCCTAGGTTTTTGAATCTTTCATGTTGCCGAGTCGCTGAATCATTCCATTAATTCTTAAATTGTAACAATACTGCATAACTGCCAGAAGATCAAATCTAAGATCTATGATTTGCAATTAATCTCCAATCCATAGGAGAATATTTTGTTTCCTTATGAGACTAAGAAACCACTGTGAGATCAAAACATACTCAATGACACTGATTAAATTATCTCCAAACTTTGAGCTTTACTTTAATTTACCCTTTTTAACATGGGTTCATTTATAGACTTGATGACTAAGGAGTCTCACAATCTATGATCATTCTTCTTAACCATGGTTTTGTTATGAGACTATGTGACCACCGTAAGATTATCTTTGCATCGACGACCCACGTGAAATCTTGCTAACTTGTTGACCTTTTGAATTTATTTGGAGACTTAGCCCAAACCATAGGATCTGAATGTAATTGACTACTGGTGTGAAATCTTGGAAGAAAAGTCTTAACCCTGATCTCTCTCAGTGATCACGTGACTTAGCAGACACCAACCAGACTTAAACTCCTAATTTTAGCATGAGTTGAGAGATACACCTAGTCTCGAAGTCATGGAACAAAAATTTAACCACTAAGTTTGTCCTGAGATTGAGTGCCATCCACACAATTAGTATCTATAGTTAAATTGATCCACAAATTGCTTTAAATCTTGGAAATATTTAAGCATATTCCCTTTTGATATGAGACTACATGATAGCCATAAGATAGAAAACTTGATCTACAACCTGCATGAAATCTTGATGACTTGAAAGGATATTCCTTTTCTTTTTGAGATCATGTGACTAAAGGTAAATCAAATTTACAGAGTAAGATAGAATATTCCATTTCCTTTGTGCGACTAAGAGATAAACAAAGAGGACTAATGTACACATGACTAATACGGAAACTTAAGTCATCCAAAAAGGTAATGAGAAAATAGAACATGCTAAAGAGAACTAGAGTTTTATCATGAAACACTTAGGGTTCCTACACTTAGGTCCTTTTATGAACAAGGGTAGATCAGAGCCTTAGGAAATTGTAGAGAACAAGGTCAAGACATAGAAATATTTGCAGAATCCTACAAGATGGGCTCTACCCTTGTGGTAGACACATTTTCTCTAATTGTAGCCATAATTCTCATCAAATGGGAAACTTGGGTAACAAATACACCATCCAATAAGTCCTCATTAAGATCGATCTACCATTTTCTCTATGATCATGATCCATCCATACTTCCTGTTTCTTCAAACAAAGAGGCATCTAAGCACAACAAACCCATATTTGATCAAGAACAATTTCATGACCATCCTATTTTTGATCAAGCGATTGGCTCCAAAGTCCTAAAAGCTATTGAAAACACCATAAAGTCTCCTTGCAAAGGGATTAGTAAACTCATGAAAGAAAAACCTTGTGTTAAATGCAAGAGGGACTTCACTCCTTTGGGACAATCTTATGAATCAACATTGGAAGAACTTCCTGAGCATCATCTTATCACATTACCTCAATTCACATCATGTGGATTGAAATTGTTGAGTACCTATTGTACATATCATCGACACAATGAGCATAAAACTTCATCTTGCATGGCGTTGAAACATAAAATCCAAGATCTCATAGATGATGGCATAATCGAAGTGGAAAATCCTAATGATTCATCTAATCTCACGCATGATCAATATTAGGAATCCATGTCTAGCAATGATTCACATATCACATATACTTCTTCCACCATTCCTCCATTTCCTAAAGCTTCAAAACTAGCCACACCATCTCTATCAAAGAATGATCCTAATGATGACCATGTCTACCCTCAAGGACTACCTCTAAAAGAGATTCAAGCTAATCAAAATACAACTGCAAGTATTTCTTAGGCTTCAAAGATCATAGACACAAAGGTTCCATGTGCTAAAAATGCTTATCACACCTACTCAAAAGGATACTCCATTAGCCTTTCAAGAATCCCTCTTGTAGATTAAAACTCCTACCTCATCCTTAGAAGTTGCTCCATGTCAAGAGGGCAATCCACAGTGTGAAGAAACAAATATCAATAATGATCAAGATCAAGACACCATCCATCCTTATCTAAGGGTTGACCAAAGTCACACATCTCAAGAGTCTCATGATGATTTTATTATCCCCTTCCATTTCTTCCAAGAAGATAGCCCTCCATCTCCCAAGCAAGATCAAGATGTCCTTTACACCATCTCTAATGAGCCTATTGAAAATCAAGAGCAAAGTACCCTTTATGCACCATCTAAATATCCTTGTCAAGATCAGAGTATCCCATCATCTCCTTGTCATACTTCTCCATCTCCACCTCAAGAAACCATCATTCCTTTAAATCCCTTGCATAAAAATAAATCTCCTCAAGATTGATTTTCTCATATCAAAGGTACTCATGCACCTATTGATATAAAGATGATTTCTAAAGAGAAGATCCTTGGTCATGCAACTCACTCTAAAGATGTTGATATCCCTTCCATACCTTATCTCCCTCCATTCAAACGTAACCTTGTTCCTTCACTATTCTCCAAATCCATCCTTGGTCCTTATATCTCTAAGATGAAACCATCAAACCTTCCATCTATATTGGGTGCTTATATCCCTCCATCTACCATGCCTATAACTACTAGCTTGTCATCTTCTTACCCTATCCCCTATCAAGATCAACAAAGACATGCATCCTTGAACTCTCCCTATCAACCCATCCATATGAACCAGTCATATCAGCCCTATACATCCATAGTTCCCAAGTCTTTTGGAAGTAATTTGGATGTACAATGAAGAAATCAATAACACAAGAATCCACTTACATATGAAGATCACTATGTCCAGTGTAATAGACATTTGATTACAAAGAAAAAGGAAATATTCAAGAGACCACAAAGGTCCACTAAGAAAAGAATAAAATCAAAGAAACTATGGGCTCCAAAATCCATCATGGAAGAATTGCGTTCTAAATCATCCAAAAGCAAAGGAAAATAAAATGCTATGTGGATTCCCAAGTATCTTCTAAAGGACTTGGATACAAAAAAAAAAAAAAAGCTATGTGGATTCCCAAGTCTCTTCTAAAGGACTTGGATACAAAAAGAAAATCAAATGTTATGTGGGTTCCCAAGTCTCTCTTAAAAGGCTTGAACAAAAAGGAAAAGTCAGAGTTGGCATCCAAGCTTCCAAAGTATTCCAGTTCACCTCCATCTAAACATCTCCCATCTTCTAACTCTATTTTGGGTCTTCATGTCCCAAAATACATTACCTTGAATACTTCACCCTCTTCTCCATCCATCTTGGGTCCTTGTGTACCAAGATCCATATCCACTCATACATCAAAAACTCAAGCTATTCCATCCATTTTTCCTCCATTTGTCCACTACCCTTCAAGGGGTGTGTTGGTGTTTAAAACTATTATGCTATCTAAAGCCACCAATATTCCTTGAGACTGATGTTAGGAGTGGTTAGTTCCAAGTGTGAAAGCTCTGCAAGACAACTGGACCAACTATAGGGACACGATTTCCCTATTCACTTCTGGCTCTAAAAAACCAAGGTGGGTGCACCTAATCCAGACTAAACTCAGCTCTATACAACACCTTTAACCTCTGGATTTTGAACAACACATGAATGGAAAGTAAGTACTGAATGCCAACCTAGCATTCATTGACTCTCCACTACCATGGGTGAAATAAGAAGAAAAACTCTAACTGTAAATAACTTGTAAATGAGTTTGATATAAAATTTAGGGACAAAACATAGCCAAACCATTCTGATATGTACCTCAATAGAAATACTAATTCTAGATCAGTGCCTTATCCATTGGGATAAACCCTAAATACAATACTGAAACTGAAACACCTTATAGGCAAAGATTCAAAACCATGAACATAAGAATCCTCAAAATCACACACTAAAAGATCCTCTAATAGATATCCAAACATAATCAATGTAATGTCTAAAGGAATTAGTTTGACCCAAAATAAAATACCTAAGGAACACACATATGCATAAGCAAGACTTATAGAGTAAGTCAGAAAACTTACAACTCAGTAAACAACACAAAGGAGAGACTCAATTATGAGAAAACATATATTAAGTATGATGAAACTGATTCCTAATTCAGTATGACAAGGAGATATGCAATATGATAATATGAAAAAGATGAAAGAACTTTCAATTATGTCTTGACACAATCTGAAATAACATCTGTTATATTCTAGACTAGAAACAAAATAGAAGCCTAATGCTTTTCAATATTTCTCCCAATTCTCCAGCGCCTCTAAATGGTCCTGAAAATTCCTTTATAACAACATAAATGCAACAAGTACCAGACCATTTAGGGTTAGGGTTACAACCATAAAATGCAAGCATTTAATTTTGAAAACAAGTTGATACCCTAGAATCTTCCCTTTTCCCCATACAAATCTGATATGGAAACAACAAGAAAACTCACTTGAAAGAAAAAATAGTACCTCTGATGTCGGAAAGAAATAAAGTCATGACATCAAGTAATGCTCTCATTAATGAAGAAAAGACCAGGCAACTCCAAGAAGAAGCAATATGATAAAAACCCCTAATTGCATCACTTTAGACATAAATACGCCTAGCACTATCAGATCTCCATCAAAACATGGCTCTACAGGTGTGAAAGAACATCCCAAAAGATCAGATTGAAATATTAATGGCACATTGAGACAAAACATATGTTGCTTGGCACAAAAAACACTGCAATAAAAGATTTAAAAATTTAAATTTCCATTGAAACGGTCACAGGTGGCGCTGAAAAAGACATCATCGACCAAGATTTAAACTTTATCGGCTTTTAAAACACAACCGTAGATGAACCTTTAGTAACGTGAGTAGAAAATAAAATAAAAATAAAATTTGCCTGATCAAACTACGCTGACGTCCACATGGAAAAATCCCACTGGGCCTTGGAACCATCTATCCACCTTTTCCTGTGCAGGCCCCACACTCTCACCTTGTCACTTATCTAGACATGCATCATACATTTCTATACCACACGATGCTTATCTTCCTCGCATATTTCCTTTATGTAGTAGCAAAATACAATTGGATCTTGATCCCTCTGATCGATCTTAGCAGACATACTCTTCCCTCCATGCCACGTGGAGCCACCTTGTTTGTTGGAACTTCTACCACGTGTTCATCCAACTAACACTGTCACCTATCAAACCTATCATATATCACACCTGCGCTACCATGTGATTCGACTGGACCTACCGTGACTCAGACTGCGCCATCTTTCCTTACCGCCATCTGGCAATCCTTGACTATGTCACCTGAGCATTCTCTGACATGAGCCCACCAAAACATCCTTTCTATTCACCACTTGACCACCCACATCACCATCCACCCACTGAGACGTGTGCTAAAAGGCATGTGTCTTTTAGGAACTTAACTCTTTAGTGCTGGGATATAAAAATATCAAAGTTCTTCATGTACAACCGATATGGGATAAAAAAACCTAGGGCATTTTAAACAAAATTTGAACCAGTGAAGGCACCATGACCAAATCGACTATTTTGATTCGATAGAGGCAACCAAAAGGGAACAAGATACAAACAAAACAATCCTCTGTAACCAATTTAGAAAAAAAAAACATGAAACATTCAAACACCAGTGAGAAACCCCGAGAAGCATCACCAAGTGACATTATCGAGCGACATCACTAAGCAGTCATTACCGAGAAACATATTGTAAACTGAGCACTAGTACTTCCCAAACATCAATGTAAACCAAGAACTTCATCTTAATTTCTTTTCACCATCTTCGATTGCAAGTGTCTTGGTTGGATTTCCAGAGTTTTTCAAACTACCTCAACACACACTAAATCAAAAAACAAGCAACTAAATATGTATGGTGTTTGTTCACCAAATTGACCTCGATCATTACAAGAATGGATGAACAAACAACCTAAGCTCATGAAAATGGCCTAACAGGGTGTGTCAATGTTGATCTTATCACCATTTCCATCGACCTCTACACAAACCTTTCAATACCCTATCTAGTATCTTGCACCTACCTACTACCCATCCATCCCATATCCTTCCATTCCTCTTATCCAATCCATCACATAAATCCTTAGCTACCATCTCCCTTATCCTCCATATCATTCTTCTCTACCATCACCCTATCAACATATTTGAGCATACTTTCAACGGCCTTGGCCCATCATAGCATATCTGTCAAAGGAGCACTATCCAAAGAGCAAGAAGCTTAAGATCCTCCATAAAATCAAAAAGTACAAAAAATAAATAAAAATAAATAATATCTTTGTGAAAACTTGGTAAATAGACACCTTTTTAGAAAATTAAAGATAAATCAATCCGTCCTATGGTGAAAACCACTTCTTGTGGCGCCTTGGATAAGTACCATGTTGAAAACCTAGCAAACAAGCGTCATGTGTAATTCCTCCTACTTGCACTCTTCACTTGGGGGAAAGTTCCTTCCATGTCATCTTATCCATCATATCTTACATCCACCTAGACTATGAGCATCCATGTTCCTTGCGATGATCTTGACAAGGTTGAACCTATCCATGAACACACATGTATCCTGAAATTCATCATCCTTTCCATCAACCTATTCACTTGATTTCATCTATGGCACCCTATCATGATCTTCCTTATCCAAAGCCTATCCTTCTTATCTATGAGCATTCCTGCCATAATCCAAACCATCCACTTATAGCCTCCATCATGATTTATCCTAATTACATTATCATAGCTATATCCAAAATTAACCCCTTGATCTTGATCAAAATTGAAAAACAAGTTCTAAGAAATCTTGACATGTCCATTCTTTTGGACTACATGATTTTCATGACATCAGGTCATCATCCTTTATGTTATCCAACACCACTCCATGTGCCTACATTGCTATAATATTTTTTTCCCTAGCTTGGTTAATCTTGAGGATACTATCCTTGAGGGTTGCATTCACCCTCTTCATCCAAAATTGTCTATTCACCTCATCCATCCACTTTCTAATCCATATATAATGTTGTAAACATTTCTAGACATTAGGGGAAAACCAATGTGATCTTTCTTGAGAATTAACACCTCGGTTCTTCTAACAACCCTCCTGGCTTGAAACCAATCCAGAGTCATAGTCTGGGGGAAATCAAATCAGCTTTGTCCCCGCAGCATGAGTCAAGTCAATCATCGTAATCGATGTTTGTTACCATGGAGAATGGGTCCCCAATTTTATGGCATCTTTGGCTTACACAAGATTTATTAATCTTGTCATTTCTAAAGGACAACTTACTACTAACACAAATAGGTGTTTCTCAACACCCTAATCAAAATTTTTTCTTAACACTATCTTTGGACACATCTATGTTTCTTAACACACAATTGATACCGCAAACATAAACAACAGATCGATAACACTCAAACACATCGCACTCACAAGAACAATGGTGTTTCTCAACACTTCATACATATACACATCCAAAAAAATTGAAACTAGCTGAAGTATATTGAACTTCTATTTGTATGCTGTCTATTTTCATTGATTTTTTGTTAATCTTTTCATTGTCTACTGCTTGTTGGTGTGGTTCCGATGATCCAAAAATGTAAAATAAACAAGGTGTATGTGATAAGAGCTGCTGCATTAAGGTAGAAAAGCCTCACATCCCTTGATCCTATTTACTTGCACACCAAGGTGAGGTCAAAACTATCTCCTTGACTATTATTGCTCTTCTTGTTTACGCAAGATCACACTCATGGTTATCTTGGCTTTAAACTCCTTGATACTGGTGTACACTTACAACATCAACTAGAAACAATGTTAAGGTCATCTCAATTTTTGTACCCTAATGCTTACGTTATTTCTCATAACTTATCCAATGAAAGTCATATTCATATTCTTATGGTCGCAGTGGCACCAGTAAGGATTGTATCGACTCTGATATTCCAAAAATGCTTGATGATGAAAATTTCAATGCTAAAGGGTCAGTGAATACACCTTAGGTTTTATTTATGTTAGTCTTGCATCTGCATGGTGTTGAAATATACACAATATTGATATCTTCCTCCAATGTGAAGGATTTGAGGTTCTTATCAATCAATATTCCTTTTACCAAGTGGTCAGTTGTGCATTGATTGACATGAAAATGACACCCTTGGCTAATTTGACTATCCTGATTCCTTTTTTCAGGATTGAAATTGAAATTTGAAATCATCTTGCTTGTCATTTTTGATGTTTCAATTTTTCAGTCAATTGTAGCTGACCACTTGCACAATCAGTCTTCTAGACTCTGAACCAATAGAATTCTCTAGCACTTTTCTTCCAGTCAATCCATGTACCATACTTTTGGTCAATCTTGGTCAAAAAAGACCTCCCATCAAGTACATCTTTTGTCCTAACCACTTGGGACCTATTTCGAATCAGATCAGCTTCTTCATGCATCATGTTATCAATTGAATTGCTTCTCATCACTGGGGCACCTAGCTATATTTTTATTTTACTCCCGAGGGGGCAGGATCATGACATAAACATTCAAGTGATCACATCCTCAATCAAAACCCCATTTCTTGGGGCATCTTAGCTTTATCACATCAAATCAAGTTGAAATCATCTTAAAATAAAAGGCAACCTAATTAGTGGTCTTATACAATGATGGATACACTCAAAACTAGACAAGATTAGTATTATACGAGCTATTCATTATTGAAACCAGATACATTGATCAAATTGGCTTCATCGCTTCAAATCAAGTCAATTTTCTTGCTAATCAAATCTCTTAACGGTAATCAGTTTCATCCCTTAAAATCAAACTAGTTATTCATTCAAACCAATCAAAAGGTTTAAGAGTTCTTGACAGATTTCCAGTTTCATCACTTCAAATTAAACTGAGAATTCTATTTTATATATTTTGATCAATATTTGTCCAATAAAGCTCAAAGTCTATCTTCTTCAAAAGAATGGGTTCATCACTTCAAATAAAACTGTTCTGGGTCTTCTCACCAACAAGTCTTTGAATCAAAGTGCTGATCACACATCAATTCAAAGAGGGGAAAATGTAATGACCTAAAAGTGGTCACCTAAACCCTAGACCCCTAATCTCAGTCTCATATCAAGAAACCCTAATCTTTATAATTCTAAGTCCTAAACCAAACAGACAATTCATAAATTTCAAGCTAATCTGACGTGAATCCTAGGTCCTAATTAACCATCATACTTGATATATTAATTAATTCCTAAAAAATACTATATATTGGAAAATAAAACTTAATTAATTATTTAATTCATATTATAATATATTAATTAAATAAAATTACTAAATTGTCAATAAAATTCAAAAAGGAATTAAATTAATTAATAAAAACAAAATGTGCATTTAAAATCAATTAAATCTTTAAAAATGCATATGATGTCATCAAGTGATTTTTAAATTAAAATGTGCATTTAAAATTGATTAAATCTTTAAAAATTCATATGATGTCATCAACTAATTTTTGAATTGGAAATAAATATATTTTATTCACTTAATTTATTATTATCTTTTCTCATTTTGGGAAACAAAGCTATTAATTGAAAACTCATTTTGGAAGTTTCTAAAATAATTGATCAGTCATTTCAGTCAACTGACTCTTTTGAATAATCATCATCTTTGCACATGGATTGTGCTTCCTCAAATCGAATCATGTCCACTCTTTGGATTTTAATCTCGACTTTTGATTCGACATAGATTTTCTATAAAAGAGAGCCTCATTTCCTTCACAAAGGATCCCAATTTTTTTAATTTTTATTTTGTAGTTTTCATTTCTTAAAATTTCAAGCATTTAGCATTTTATAGCCCTTTGATTGAATAATTGTTAGTTTAATTTCAATCATGCAAACCATAATCTAGAGTACATTTCAATTTGGTGCTTTAAAAAGAACAAAAACATTTCAAATCAGTGTCATAAAATCAATCATTATTAGCTTGGGATCAATCTTACATTTGCATATTCATTCTAGTTTCATCATTTAGCTTTCTTTTAAATCCTTCGTTAGGATCTGGTGCAATCACTATTTCTTTTGATGACTTGAGAGAAAAATTCAAACTCCTGCTTACTAAAGGGAAATAGATTGATTTAGGTTAGTCATTTTTTTATCGCATTTAGTTTAAGCTAACCATGCAATGGTCTATTGAAGTGTATGTGTTTGTAGCTTGTAGGCAAAAATCCAAGTTCATGCATACACTACCTAGATGAGGAAGGTGTTACCAATGGAGAATCTGATGAAAGAGATGAAGAAGAAATTGTGTTTGTTGTAGTAAAGGAAGAAACCTTTGAAGTAGGTGAGTAAGCTTTGGTTTCTAACATGAGACATAGTGGTAATGAGATTATTTATAGTGGGTGCACTCATCATATGATCAGTGATAGAATCAAATTCATTAATATTGAAAAATGTGGTGGAGGCTCATCGAGATTCAGGAATGATGCTCCCTATATGGTAATAGGTAAAGAATCTATTTATTTGAATGATAAAATAATTTGTGATGATGTTTATTGGGTTGATGGTCTAAGATACAATTTTAAATGTTTCTCAGTTGAATAACAAAGGATTGAGATTGGAATTCAATGGAGGTAGTTGTAGGATTATTGGGAAATCAAGAGAGCTGATTGCTACCAGTGAACAAACTAGAGGTAACTTGTTCCATCTGAATTATACAATTAAGAGTTGTCTGATTGCTAAAGTAGAATATTGTTAGTTATGTCATAAGAGGTTTTGTCATGTAAATTTGGATAACCTGATCAAAGTTAGTAAGATAAAGTTAGTGAGAGGTTTGCCTAACCTAATGAAGCTAGATAATGTAATGTGTATATAATGTTATCTTGGGAAGTTAACTAGTTATATTTTCATCAGTAAAAAATATTCTAGTTTGGGAAATTAGGAGAGTTGATTGCTAGCAGTGAACAGACTAGAGGTAACTTGTTCCAGCTGAATTCTACTATTAAGAGTTGTGTGATTGCTAAGGTAGAAGATTTTTGGTTATGGCATAAGAGGTTTTGTCATGTAAATTTGGATAACCTTATCAAAGTTAGTAATCTGAAGTTAGTGAGAGGTCTGACTAACCTAATGAAGCTAGACAATGTAATGTGTATATAATGTCATCTTGGGAAGTTAACTAGTTCTAGTTTCATCAATAAAAATATTGGAATTTAATGGAGGTTGTTGCAGGATTATTGGGAAATTAGGAGAGTTGATTGCTACTAGTGAAAAAACTAGAGGTAACTTGTTCCATCTAAATTCTACTATTAAGAGTTGTCTGATTGCTAAGGTAGAAGATTGTTGGTTATGGCATAAGATGTTTTGTCATGTAAATATGGATAACCTTATCAAAGTTAGTAAGATGAAGTTAGTGAGAGGTTTTCCTAACCTAATGAAGCTAGATAATGTAATGTGTATAAAATGTCAGCTTGGGAAGTTAACTAGTTCTAGTTTCATCAGTTCTAGTTTCTTTTGGAAATATTCTAGATCTGCTTCATACCGATCTATGTGGTCCAATGAGAACTCAGAGTTACTATGGTGATAGATATTTTATGTCGTTTGTTGATGATTATTCTAGAATGATGTGGGTTATAGTTTTAAAGGATAAATCTAAATATTTTTGAATGTTTAAGATCTACAAATCTAGAGAGGAGAAGGAGACCGATAAGACCCTAAAATTTTTAGATCTGATAGAGGAGGTGAGTTTACCTCACAAGAATTTAGTACATATTGTGAAGAACATGGAATTCAAAGATAAATGTTATCTCCTTGAACACCTTAGTAGAATAGTATTTCTGAAAGAAGAAACATGTCTATCATTGATTATGATAGGACATTAATGATTTAGAAGGGTGTTTCTCAAAAATTTTGGAGAGAATAGGTGAGAACTGCTATGTATACATTGAAAAGAGTTTAGTTAAAGAAAGGTACAATCAAAACTCCCTATGAGTTTTGGTATGGTCAATCACCATGTGTAAGCTATTTCAAAAAAATTGGGAGTAGATGCTAAATAAAGAGAGATGAAAATATAGGAAATTTTGATCCAAGAAGTGATGAGGGGATATTCTTAGGACACTCCTCAAAGAGAAAAGCCTACAAATTCTTGAACAAGATAATAAATAAGATAGTGGAAAGTACAAGTGTAAGAATAGATGAATTTTTTGATAAAAATGATGAATCTAGCAAGAAAGAACCTGAATACTATCATGGGTTTCTGTATGTACAACCGGTGGAGCAAGATGCTAAAAATAAAGATAGATAAGTCAATGAGGAGGAACCAGTACTGGTGGTTGAAGAAAGTCCTAGATCTAAACCAATATTTCCAAGGTATGTAAAGCTGAATCATTCCCCAGATCAAATTATTGGTGACAAAAATGCTGGTGTGTTAAAAATAATAAAGGAAAGAGAAGGTAATTGTTTTCTATCTGAACTTGAACCTATAACAGTGAAATATGCATTGAAAGGTGAAGATTGGGTGAAAGCTATGGAAGAAGAATTGGTTCAGATTGATAAGAACAATACTTGGATATTAGTGACCAGACTGACATATAAGAATGTGATTGGTACAAAGTGGATTTTTGGAGAAAATATTGATGAGACAGGTGAAGTGGTAAGGAATAAGGAAATATTGGTCTGCAAAGGGTATGCAGAAGAGGAAGGCCTAGACTATGGTGAAACATTTTCACCTATGGTGAGACTTGAAGGTGTAAGGATATTGATTGCATATCCTTCCTATAAAGGATTCAAGGTATATCAAATGGATGTTAAGTCAACTTTTATTAATAGTGTTTTGGAAGAAGAGGTAAATATTGAACAACTTTATGGAATTTCTAACTCATAAGGTAAGTACAAGGTGTTTAAATTACATAAAGCCTTGTATTGATTAAAGAAAACACCTAGGGCATGGAATGAATGTTTTCATTCATATCTAATTCAGATTGGTTTCATTAGGACAAGTGATAACAGTAATGTGTATTTGAAGATTGAGAAAAGATGAGAAAATCATTTGCAAATGAGATGAGAAAATAATTTGAGATGTCAATGATTAGTGAGATAAAATTATTCATTGGATTGAAAGTTCAATAGATGAAAGATGGTATCTACATTATTCAATCCAAGTATGTAAAGGAAATATTGAAGAATTTTGGGTTAGAAGACTCAAAACTGGTTGGTACCCCTATGATAGACGGTTGCAAACTATCAAATGAAGATGATTCTAAGGGGGTGGATGAGACACTTTAAAGGTCCACAATTGGTACACTATAGTATGTAGTGCACAACATAATAGACACAGCACAAGAAGTTGGATTAGTGGCAAGATTTTCTTCTAATCCTAGTGAATCTCATTTGGTTATATTAAAGATAATTTTTAGATATCTTAAGGGAACTGAAGATTATGGTCTCTGGTATGGACATAAAGCTGATTTCTCTTTGAATGTGTTTACTAATGTTGTCTGGGCAGGAAATGTTGATGAACAAAAAACACAAGTGGAGGTGCATTTTTTCTTGGTGAGAGGTTTGTAAAGAAAAATTATATATCTCAATCAATAGCTTAACTTGAGTATGTTGCTAATGCAATTAATTGTACACAGGTAGTATGGATCAAGAAGAGTCTGGAAGGAATTTAGGAAAAGGTACATAAAAAAGAAGTAAGGTTGGAGTATGTGCAAAATAAGGAGCAGGTTGCTAATATTTTCACTAAAACATTACCTAAGGATGTATTTGAGTATCTAATAGGTAGGCTGGGGGGTTATTCCCCTATCTTTGTTAAGTTAGAAGAAGATGCAGCTGCATCAATCCTCATGTATTCATTGAATATATTTTGTATGGATTGGTGTTGTGGGCCTACTCCTTAGGGGGAGTAGTATATGAACTCGTTTGTCTTCAGTAGAGCCAATATGAGATGTGTTTGATGCCTTTAGCATTGCTTTCAAAGGGGAGAATGTATGTTAAAGAGGAGATTAAGTGAAGAACAAGTGAAATACAAAAGTGGAAACATTTTTTTTATATGATATCATGTTTGAGTAAGGAAGTGAGTGTTTCCATCAATGCCAAAGGGGGATATTGTTGGCATATATGATGCAGTGATGGTACATGAGTTTTGGAGATGTAATGATAAGATGATCATACATTATGATGTCATTAATGAAAATTATTGAATTTGTGTTCTTAGTATGTTGTCAAGAAAAGTTACAAGGAATTAAGGATTTCATTGAGTTTTAGTAGTTGCTATCTTTAGGGGAGACTTAGGTGTGTCTCTAGATGACTAATGTATGACCGCTACTACTGAAGTGATCGTATGAGGAAGTTGTGTTAAGTTAAAGTATAACAATGCAATTTCTAGAAGTGTTAATGACATGTGATAAATGATTTGAATGATTTGTCAAATATGTGTTGTACCTTGTGACGTGGTCATAGGATATGGTGAGAAATAGTGTTTAAATGCTACATTTTCAACCACAACTAATTTGAGTGATCGATGTGCAGACTAGGTGACCGATGAGAAGAGATAGGGTTGTTACATGTTACATTATTTGTGTTCTTGAGTGACTAGTGATAATATTTGATTAGTGATCAATATTAAAGTTGTGTTAGTATTGATTGAGTTATTCATGATCTGGTGACATGTCTTTGTGATTGGAGGTGATGATCTGGCATCATATTGTTTGATGCTAGCATGTGAAGAATATTCTTTAAGAATCTTGTATTTGGTCATGTAGACACCCAAAATTGGTCAAGAAATTCAAACAAGGAATAAAGTGAGAAAATCAATTCAAAACAAGGAAGTTCATAATTAATTGAATTATTAAAATCCTTTGGATTAATTAAATCAAATAATTGTGCAATTGAGATTAATCAATTAATTTCAAAGTTAAAATGAATTTAAATCCAACCCTTTCAAGGGTGCACATGGATAAAGAAATTAAATTAAATCCCTTAATTTCCTCATCCATCACATGGGATAAATTGATCAACCAATGAGGTTTGAGAATGGGAGCTCACATGGATCAATCCAAATCAATTCTTCATCACACATTTTGGAGTTGCATCTTGACCACTCAAATTGTCCCCTTATTTGAAACCGCCATTTAAATGGTCTCACCGTTTGAAACCCCTAGTTCAACTAAGCCTTAATCATGGTTTAATCAACTCTACCCCCTACCCTTGAAAAATACTTTAAATAGAAGCCAATTTTGATGCATTTAATAATACACACACTCATGAAGAAAAGAATCATCACTATAAGCAAATAGCAATTGATTTCATAGCAATTACATGTTAGGATTTGCATTGTAGTGAGTAATTTGAGATAAATAGGCATAATCTTGATCAAATAGATTTAATTCTCATTCTAGGACTGTAATTTATTGATTCTTTAAGCTGAGAGAATCATGTTTCTTTCCTAGTTAGAGAACCATGAGATGCTCAATTGTTGATTTCAATTCAATTAGCTAATCTTTGTTAAATTGATAGATACAATACTAATCTCATGAAGGTATGATTTCATATACAAAAATGACGCCCATCGTGGGGCTCTAAGCTTCATTTCTAATGGATTTATCATTTTTTGTGTGTGTATTTGAGTATTTTATTTTTTAGAAATTTGCAGGTTGTAGGCAAAGTGACTCATAGACACCTAAGTGCGATGCCTTTAAGCAGTGAAATAATGTGTATCATACTTTCTGTCCACTATATTTTATTCTTTCAATGCATCTAACAGTGAAGTGACGTGTAGACACCTAAAGGATGAGGTATTTATGTAGTGAAGGAGCACGTAGCCTCAAATATCAGCACATTTGAGGATTCTTTTGACGCTTATGATATTTCCTTTTAGCACATTTATTTTTCTTTCAACACATTTAATCTATCTTTTAACGCTCTTCTCTATGTGCAATAGAACTCTTTTTACTACTAAATAACACTTACAATAGGTTAAAGTAACATGTAGACATGTTTAAAGTAGCACTCTGTCAGCTTTAAAATAGCGTGTAGGCCTATGTTTAATTTTACTTCAAAAAATCATTAAAAACAACAAGCTAATGACATTTTATTTGCTGATCTACAGGTGGAAAAAGACAGAGGGTGAAGAAAACCAAACATCGGATTCACAAAGAAGATAAGGAGATTAGACATTTATGATATTTCCTTTTAGCACATTTATTTTTCTTTCAATACATTTAATCTGTCTTTTAACGATCTTCTCTGTATGCAATAGTGCTTTGTTTACTACTAAATAAGATTTACAATAGGTTAAAGTAGCATGTAGACACGTTTAAAGTAGCACTCTGTCAGCTTTAAAATAGCGCATAGGCCTATGTTTAATTTTACTTTAGAAAATCATTAAAAACAACAAGCTAATGACATTTTATTTGCTGATCTAGAGATGGAAAAACGTCAGAGGGTGAAGAAACCCAAACGTTGGATTCACAAACAAGACAAGGAGACTAAACATTTGTTGAAATGTGAGAATAACCTGTTGCTTCCCAAATCAATAGATTGGATTTCCTATGTTCTTTCCAATCCAATGCTGGGAAACCCAAGTGATTTGGCCAACTAACAAGATTCAACCAAGGCAAGATTGAAACTTGTGCAATTATGGCTCTACAGAACCAAGGCTGGTAATCCTATACCTCAAACTTATCCTTCAAGTCTTAAGGATTTTTGTAGCAGATAGAAAACACCTCAAATCCTCTCTCTCAAGTGTGGAAAAGGCACTTAAAAGAAAGCTAACTAAAAGCAATATATCACAAACTGCAAAATTGAAATACTTTGAGTAATTGAAAAAATGTTTAGTAAATATATATGTAATTGAAATGAAACAGATGGATAAAATGTCACAAAAATTAAACAATGAACTAAATAACCATAATCCAATAAAAGAATAGATCAATGCCTTATCCTATCATGGACAATAGAGCAAAAATCATTCCAACCCTATTTACAACCTCAGAGATAGTTTTCAAGAAACATATCGCTTCAAAGGTGTTCAAATGAGCATGTATCTCAAGATAAATACACAACTATTTCAATTGAATTTAAATTTTCAAATGACAGACCGATTGAATTTGGCCATAAATCAATTGAATTTAACCATGCAAGATGAAAAGACCAATTGATAAGAAAGTTGTAAATTTAATCAAAAGTATGCAACATCTAACTATGACTTTGAAGAAATCAAAATATTTTATCCAAGGGATTAAACAAAAATGAAGTTGAATCAATTCCCAGAAATGAAAGAAAAAAACACTCATCTTTATTGATTTTCAAAAAAATGGTACATCCAAGTTCATTTTAGAGTTGTTGATCAAATATCTCTAATCTGATAATAAAAATAATGATATAGTTGCTTTCACATGGTCTTGGAATCCCTATTTATATAAAGTCCAAGGGATGCATACAAGCTTCAGACTAATGTGTCTCTTCACAAAAAAACCTAACCCTAAGATAAAAAATTGAACATTAGTCATAATTAAGGGGTAATTAACATCCTTGTTTGAAATTGTTGTTGACCATAAGGATAATAATAACAATTTTAAAAAAATCACACGTGATTTGTTTCAGATAATTCAACTAATGATACTACATGTAGTCATTATGGAGCTTCGACCATATTCTTATAAAGATAGTTCTGCCTCTAATAATGAATATTATTCTTGGTACATCGAATAGCTTTATCATTGGAAATAGAAATGTCAACATTGTTGACCTATTGGATGATATCAATTTTGGGCACTGACCATGCTGTTGATATTCATTTTTTTTTAGTGATGTCAACATATGTTTCTATGGAGAGAAAAGACTGGTTACTTGACTGGAAGAAGTGTACGTATAGTGTATGGATGTTTAATAATGCTTGAAGTTGGTTATATGAAAAAGGATGTGTGTTGAACTTATTCTTATGCTCGCTCGGCTTTATGTTGCAGATTGTGGATGTTACAGTTGTTTTGGTGAAGACTAGTTATTGGACTGTAACTGTGATGCTTGAAAGAGTAGGTCTCTATGTTTCGGGTATATCTTATTGGCAAAGATATTTTAGATGAAGCAAGCTTATTAGAGGACTATAGACATACTATGGAATATTGGGTTGTGTTTTATTGGTGTGAGCATTCTGTTGACATCAACTATGGAGTGTATTCTTGAGGAGACCTATTTGGTGGCCGACTTCATACATGTAGTGTGTAATATGAATTGTGAGGGTGGATTTCAGATCTAGAAGTATAACTGATGGATTATAAATGATGTTTACTTCTTATAGGTACCATTTTTATCTTAGAAAGGAGTTATATAATTATTTGTATATTGGGAAAGCCTAATTGGCCGACCTAATTAATTATTTGTGTATTAGGAAATCTTAATTGGCCGACCTAATGAATTATTGTGAAAGGGAATATATGAGTGATCTTTTCTTTTGGAAAGATGTGGTAGTGGAAGAGAAGTGAAAGATGCGTGGCTTTTTTGCTAATGGATATAGAGAAGAGTTTTGTGATAAGAATAGTTCATTGGAGCTAACCAAGCAAAGAAAGTTGCTATCAGACAGTTCACTGGATTATATATTTCCTATATACACTTTCTCAGATTGTGAACCCTTAAGGGTGGCTTTAACCTTCTTTGAGCAGTGATCCTACTAATTTTCTTGACTCCTAACAGGGTCTGTCTCCTAACAGGGACTATGTACTGTAATGTTGTAATAAGCTCCTAACAGGGTCTGTCTCCTAACAGGGACTATGTACTATAATGTTGTAATAAGCTCCTAACAAGGCTAAATATTTTAACATGGATACTATACTCTCAGTAAATTATTTTTGGGTGCTAATTACCACCGAGGATTTACCTTGAATAGGGTTTCCTTGACAACAAGTATTGTGTTATTGTGTTTGCATTTACTGTCTTATCATTTGCATTGTAGTTTTGGTTTACAAAGTTTAAAGTTTAATAATCTATATCACAACTAATTCACCCCCCTCTCAGTTGTCTTATGGACTGTTATTCCTAAAAATTGGTATCAGAGCTACTGGTCCTTAGAGAGAGATATTAACATCTTGAGGAGATCTTGAAGATGTCTTACTATAGGAAGGATAGTCAAAAATTTGATCCTGAAAACTTTGACAGTTGGTAGAACAAGATGAGAACATATTTTCTATGTTTAGGACTTGACTACTAGATGATCACATAGAAGGATGAGAAGATAGTGACTGAGGATGAACTAGAGAAGGATACTCAAGATGAAAATAAGCTATTTTCATGTAATATGGTTGCAAGGGAATCATTGATCAGTGCAGTTTTTGAAGGTAAATTCACAAAAGTAAAAGACTTGGATTCTGCACATGAGGTCTGGACAAGATTGGAAGCACTATATGTAGGAGAAAAATTTACAAAATAGGAAAAGCTGTAGAACTGGAAGACAAAGATGGAATCACTAAAGATGAGAGAAGATGAGAACATTAGGGCATATGGATAGAGAATTATTGAAGTGGTTACTGGCATTAGAAACTCTGGAGGTACTTACAATGAGGAAGAAGTGATTACAAAGATACTCAAATCTTTGACACCTGTTTATAGAACCAAAGTACAATATATAGAGGAGATTATACTTTTGACACTGAAATTCACTAGAGAGATGTTGATTAGAAAGCTAACTACTTTTGAGGCCATATAATTGGGAGATACTTTACCTAAAGTTGAGTTAGCATTCAAGGAAACCATACATAAGAACAAAAAGACCTTATCTGGAATTGCGAGCACTAGAAATTATGACCTAAGAGAAGAGATTGGAGAATATGCTGAGGAATGGGAATAGATATAGGAGGAATAAAGGAAGCTATATGAAGTGGTCGCATTGACTGCTAGAAGAGAGAAGAGAGGTAAGGGTAAATTTGAAGGCAAATTACCTTTGAAATGTTTTTCATGTAACAAGATTGGTCATTTTGTATCTAGATGTCCTATAAGGGTTCCTAATCACAAACCTAAGTTTTACAAATCAAAGTATCCTAAAGACAAGGAATGTTATTATGCTAGTGAGGGTATTTCTGATGATGATGGTGACTATGATGAAATTGGATTTATTGCTATAAAGGATGATGAACCTATACATGAGGAAAAAGCCTTAGTATCTCATGTTGAAAAGAAATCTGAATGGGTTATAGACAGTGGTTGTTCACATCATATGACTGGAGATAATAAAAAAATTGTGATTTTAAAAAGATATGATGGTGGTGTTTTTAGATTTTTCAACAATACTCCTAAACTTATCATTAGAGTAGGATCTATTTCTTTGGATGGAAAGACAAATACTGACAATGTATTACTTGCTGATGGACTTAAGCATAATCTGTCGAGTGTTGGACAGTTAGTGGAAAAAGGTTATTAGTTGAAATTTATTAATGGGAAATTCTCTATCAGAAGTAAATCAGGAGAATTGATCAGGTAATGTGTTTGAATTGAATACATATGAAGCTACTTGTTTTATTGTGAAGATTGATGACAGTTGGTTGTGGCATAGAATATTTTTTCATGTTAACTTTGATAACAACGTAGGTAGAATGGAGAGTAGAGGAGGAGAGTGAGCGGCTAGAGGAAATTCAAAGTCCCCTTTGGGTGGGAAAACTGTTGGAGGAGGATCGCAGGCAAATTCAGGGGAAGGCAACAAAATTTCCAAGGGAGGTGAGAAGGATGCAGAAGGGGACAAAGACCCAGATCAAAATCGATCTCAAGAAGGTGGTAGATGGGATTTTTTGAATCATTACATTGGTGGGAAAGAGGGCTCTGGCAACGATCAGAGATATTCCATGCCAGTGATTCAGAAAAAGGTCAAAGATGTAGCAGCGGAGGGCTCCACAAAAGAGAAAAAGGAGGACAACTCTCTTTCGAGACTCAAAATTTGAGAAGATGCTCCAAAGGAAACGAAAGGTGTCGATAAGTTTCCTGAAGTTGCAAATGACGGTCACCCTTTATTTAAAAATACTGTTAAAGGAAGTTGCACCTCTCTTTTTGGTGTGAAACCTACTGGGAAATCTTCTTTTCCCCTTGTTGACAATACATCAGATCATGTGAAGGGAATATTTATTATTTCTCTTCCTGAATCCCTAGTTGATCATACAGTAGCTTCAATGAAAAACACGCTAATAGGAAAGTTTATGGGCCCAAGACCTAATATTGATACAGTAAGGGTTTATGCTGCAAGGAAATGGAGGCTAAAGGGCCAAGTTGACATAGCTGCCTTGCCGAAAGGCTTTTTAAATTTTGAGTTCTCCATCTCAGAAGACCTCTTTGTTGTTCTGTGTAGAGGTCCTTGGATGTTTGGTAAATTGTCCTTGGATCTTCAGAAATGGGGGGAAAATCTTGACCTTAATATGGATATGTTCGAATCAGCCCCAGTGTGGGTTTGATTCCAGGGTCTTCCTCTGGAATATTGGCATGAAGATGTCTTTTTGGGATTGGCAAGCTCGTTTGGGGAGCTCTTATCAATTGACCCAATGACAACTGCAAAGACAAGATTAGTGTATGCAAGAATCTGTGTCAACATAAATCAAAAGACAAACCTCCTAGAAGTTATTTCTATTAACTCCAAACTAGGAACTCATATCCAAGTGGTGGAGTTTGAATCTCTCCCCTTTTCCTGTTTCACTTGCAAAAAATTAGGGCATTGGGAAAAACAATGCCCTCTTAAACCTTCTGTTAAGCCTAAAAAGAAAGAATCAAGAGTTGTTTGGAGAGAGAAAAATGGATCTTCTTCTTCTCTTCCAATCCCCCCTAAACCTTCAGAAGAGGATAAATAAAAAGAAGACCAAACTATTGATCTAATTAATCAGCCAGAGGAAGATATTATTCAGGTATCAGTCAATAAGGACTTACCCCAGATTCTGGAGTAGGAGAATTCAAATACAACAAAAAAAGAGAAAAAAGTGGATAGTGACCCCATTCCTGCTTATCTAAGTCCTCCGGTCAGGAATAGGGAGAAGGAGCCCCAGCCCCAAAATGTTCCTCAGGAAGTAAGTATTGAAAAGGAGTCACAAATCCCAATAACAGATCTACAAAATGAGAATGGTCTCCTCTTTGACACAACTGGACTGGGAGTCAAAGTTTTGGACAAATCAGAACCTTCCCCTTTTGTGATTGAGCAGGTGATCTCTATTGATAATGGTAATAGCAGTAAGTGTTGGTCTAAAGTCAGTGAGGAGGATACTCAAAAAGAAAGTTTTGATGATTTCTCTCCTATCTCAGAAAAGCAAGAATCTCTATGGTCTGAGGTGACAAATAATAAGAAAGTCAAAAAACCCTCTAAGAAAGGAGGACTGAACCCAAAAGCTCATGAATCAGGGAAAAAGGAAGATATAACTCCTTTAGGGGGAGTCTAGACTAGAAGGAAGAAAGCAGATGTTGGATCACCCTAGGGGGGAAGAGGTAGACCTTCTCATAAAGCTATGAGAGAGTTAGAAGCAAAACAGAGTATTGCGGATGGTAAACAATCTACTATCCCTGATATTTGTTCCCCAATCCATTAAATGAAGATTATATCATGGAATATAAGAGGTCTAAATATTCCTCATAAACAAGATGTTTTTAGAAATATTGTAAGAGATACAAAACCTGATATTATTCTCATCCAGGAAACAAAAATTTCTAGAGAGAAAGTTGAGAAAATTAACCCTTTTAAGTATGACCGTAGTATTGGCAGTGAGTCTGATGGTTCTTCTGGAGGTGTTGTGATTTTCTGGACCAACTCTATTATTAACTGTAAGAAGCTCCATGTTGAGAAGAACATTATCCTTATTCATGTTAAACACCTTAAAGTGGATTGTTCTTGGAACTTGATGAATATCTATGCTCCTAATACAAAATGTGGCAGGCTCAAATTTTGGAAAAGAATTAAAGAAATTATAAATAATTTCTAGACCCTCAGCTGGATGGTTATGGGAGACTTTAATACCCCCTGTTGGCTAATTATAAAATGGGTGGTGCTCTATCTCAAGTTGATAGCAAAATGGATCTCATGGAGTACATTAATGATCAATCTTTCTTTGATATGGAGCTGGAAGGTATTTCCTATACTTGGTCGAATAGAAGAACTGGTGATGATCTCATCCAGGTGAAACTTGATAGATCTCTCCTTTCTCTTGATTGGCTCTCTAAGTTTTTCTGCTCTTTATCTTATTCTATTAGGATTGGTTCTGACCATTTCCCTATCATCTTCAATGCTAATATTTTGAATGGTAAAAAGAACACTTCTTTTCGCTTTGAGAAGATGTGGCTAGCCCACCCTAATTTGAAGGACTGTATAACTAAATGTTGGAATTATAACTAGGAAGGTACTGCCATGTATAGAATAGCTAAAAAGCTGAGTAATGTCAAGAGAAATGTTAAAAGCATCAAACAGGAAGAGATCAAGGTTATTCAAGAAACTATTCAAAAAGAGGGTCTCTCAGAGGAGCACAGAAGTACTGAGAATGTGCTGGTGGCTAAATATCATAACATTATTTCTAAAGAGGAGTCTTTCTAGAGGCAAAGATCAAGAGCCCTTTGGCTTAAAGATGGTGATAAAATTACAAGATTCTTTCATATGACAGCCATGAAACACAAAGCTATTAATAGAATTTCTTCCTTAATTGTGAACAATAAGACTCTGGTTAAGGAAGAAGAGATAAGAAAGGAAATGCTTCAATCTTTCTCTCTCCTCTTAACAAAAGATGTTAATCTTGACTCCCAGAGCTAAAATGAAATTCTCTCTGCTATTCCTTTATTGAGAGACAGAGATACCAACTCCAGAATCAAAGCTATCCCGAATGATAAGGAAATCAGAGATGCTATCTTCTCCTTTGAAGGTGACAAATCTCCAGGTCCTGATGGATTTCCCCTCTTTTTCTTCCAGCAGTTTTGGGAGATCACTGCTCAGGATGTTCTCCACGATGTCAAAGAATTTTTTGGAACTAAAGCTCTTCTTAGAGAACTTAATGCCACCTTCTTGGTCCTTGTTCCTAAAATCCATGGTGCTAATTTGGTGGAATCTTTCAAACCAATTAGTCTTTGTAATGGGATTTATAAGATCATAGCTAAAGTTATGACATCTAGACTACTTTCTTTGCTACCCTCAATTATCTCTCCTCAGTAAAATGGTTTTGTTCTGAGGAGACAAATCCTGGACTCCATAGTGGTAGCCCATGAGAATATTCACTCCCTTGAAACAGCCAAGAAATAGGGCTTTCTCATGAAATTAGACTTATCTAAAGCCTATGATAGGGTTGATTGGCAGTTCCTCCAAAAAGTCTTGAGCAACTTTGGTTTTGATGGAGGGGTTATTAAAATTGTTGATCAGTTGGTCTCTACTGTGACTTCCTCTATTATTGTGAATGGTGGTTCCTCCAATTTTTTCAAACCTTTAAGGGGTCTTAGGTAGGGGGACCCTATATCTCCAATATTGTTTGCTATTTTGGCTGAAGGGCTGGGAAGATATATATCTAAACTTATTAATGTTGGAATAATCTCTGGACTCTAACCCTCCTTGGCCAGATCCTCCTGCTCCCATGAATAGTTTGTTGATGATACTCTTTTTATGGGTGAAGCTACTGTTAAAGAAGCTAGGAATCTTAAAAAAGATTTATCTATCTATACTTCGGCTACGGGTCAACTCATCAATTGGAATAAGAGTTTCATCTTTTTTATCAATACCCCCCTTGAGAGACAGTCAAAGATGTCTAAAATTCTTGGTTGCAGTATTGGTTTTCTTCCCTCTTCCTACTTGGGTCTCCCCCTCCGCTCTAAGCCTCCTGATAGTTTATGGAATCAAATTGCTGATAGATTTAACAGGAAGCTGGCAGGCTAGAAAGGTGCTTTCCTCAGCAGCTCTGGTAAGCTTCAGCTTCTGAAGTCGACCCTGCAAAATCTACCTGTGTATGCTTTAAGTCTCTTCAAGATTCCCCACAAGTTTGTGGTGGTGCTTGAAACTATCCAAAAACACTTTTTATGGAATGGTGTTGAAGATAAAAAAAAGACTTAGCCTGATTGCCTGGGAAAAAGTTTGTAAGCCTAAAAGTAAAGGGGGGCTGGGGTTAAGACCTATAAAGCTTATCAACAAGGCTATTTTGGCAAAGTAGGTGTGGAGAATCTTTGGGGATACTAAACAATGGAAAGGTATAATTAAAAATAAATACCTCTTTAATTCCAATAGTTTGAAGGACCTCCTAAACAATGATGCAAGGGTTAATGGTTCTTATATCTGGAATAGTCTTTGCTCTTCCATTGATCTTTTGAGAAAAG
>MU225465.1:3426955-3445220 GCA_018584345.1 Thuja plicata | reverse complement strand
ATGCTTTCTTTGCAATGAACAAGCTGAATCCTGTGATCACCTCATGATCCATTGTAGTTTTACCCGGAGAGTTTGGTCTTTGGTTTTTCAAAATTGGAATTTGGCTTGGTTCTTTCCTAACTCTTGGTAGGACTTTGTCACTCAATGGAGATGTCCTTTTGATAATGATCTTGTCATAAATTTTTGTAATCTAATCCTGCCTCATATTTGCTGGTGTATCTGGAAGGAAAGAAATAATAGAATCTTCAGAGAGAAATTTGCTAAACCTGAAATTATCTTCAACATAATGTCTAGATCTATTAAGGAAAATTTCAGTTCTGCTATAACTAATAGCAATAGCAAGCACCATATTCTCATCCCTGATGTGGATTGGTCTACTTGGAATTTTCCTCTTCACAATTCTCAAGATTGCCCCCTAAGAGATTCCTCTGTCTGGATTGCTCCTCCTAATGGTTGGGTTAAAGCTAATTTTGATGGGGCCTCCAAAGGAAAGCTAGGTGTCTCTGGGGGTGGGGGAATCATAAGAGATAGCTTTGGTAACTATTTAGGTGCCATTTCAGTCCCCTTGGGAATTCAGTCTAATCATAGAGCAGAGGCCTTGGCCGCCCTCAATACCATCCTGCTGGTGGAAGAAATGGGATTCAAAAGAGTTTGGCTTGAAGGTGACTCTTTAAATATTATAAATAATATTAAAGATATCAATACCCCTTCTTGGACTATCGAGCATATCATTTTAAAAATTAAAACTATAGTCCAATCCTTTGAGTTGTTCCACATATCTCATAATTATCGGGAGACCAATCAGGTTGTTGATTGTCTTGCCAATATTGGAGCCAAAAGTGAGGGGATTCAAAAATGGAAAGGTAATACTATGAGTAATGATGCGATCACCTCATTTATTAATTTTGATAAAATTAGGAAAAAAGAAGGAGTCATTAAAAGGGGCTTTAATGATATCACTTAACTCATCTCAGATCGGGGGGATTTTGAATGACATCCAAAATAATGCAAAGTACATTTCCAAGATGTGGAATCATTCTCCCATTATGAAAGCCCAAAATTTAATGTGTGTCGCTATCATCATTATTATCTTTGGCCAGTTCACGCATGTGAAGAGGATTGTGAATTAGTTCAATAGCCTTATTTTTCCAAAGAACAACCAAAATCATAACATCTCCCAGTCTGTGAAAAAAGAGCAGGTGAAGTATTCAGCCATGGGTGGTGATCTCAAAAGGGAAGAGCCCGTGGAATGCAAGTGGAAATAGGATAAGGAAGTGTGGAGAATTTTGAAGAAAGGCCATGTTCATCGGTATCTTCAGAGACTCCATGGTTTTGACATAGATGTCTCCAAAGCCTTTGCTAATGGCTGGGATAAGGGGACAGTAAATCTTGCGGGAAAATCTTTTAGCCTCAGCCTCGAGATCCTATTTGATATTACTCGTGTCCCACTGGATGGTCTGAAGTACTTGAAAGAGGTGAAGGTTGGCACCAGATCTTATAAGAAATTTCCTGTCACTGATGAGGAGAGGGCTCTTCTGGTGAAAGGTAAGAAAGACTATGTTGATATGGATAATATTGATAAAATTTGGGGTTCTGTCATCAAAGTTATAATGGAGTACTTCACTCTTGAGGGGAGATTCTCTAGGGTCTACAATTATCGTTTTTCCCTAGTTAATCACTTCAGACATGATATCTGCATTTCTTTTCCCTACTTCCTCCTTTGTTTTCTTAACCAGAGCATTTCTGACTATAGAGTGAAGAATTTCCCTATTCTACATGTCAAGATTATTTTCCTTATTGCTGAATATGCTAGAGACCACATTCCCAACCCTATCCCTACCCAGATTAAAAAAAGGAAGAATGTCAGATCTCTGTCAAAGAATCATAAACCTTAGAAAGCAATTTTGCTCTTTGAGCTGACCTCCTCTAAGTCTTTGGAAGGGCTGAAGAATGATAAGCACCCTTGTGATGTCATTGCCTCTGTTTCTGATAAGAATGTCTTGGAACCCTCAGCTATCCCTATCCTCTTAGAGCCTGATGGTGTGAAGCTTATTCCCCAGAACATTAATACCAAGGTTGTCAAGTATACTCAGGTGGATACTAATGTTGTGCCTAATCCCACTACCCAGACCCCTGAGGTGAAGGATTTGGAGGATCCTGAAATCAAAAATGTCAAGAACAGTCCTGAGGAAAGTTAGGATAATCAGAAAATAGGGGAGAAGCTTAACCCTGCTCTGGAGATTATTAATACTAAAGGAAAAGAGAAAACTGAGATTGAGGTAGAGGATGATGATAATAATGACAAAGAGCCTGATACTAACCTTAATGATAGTAATGCAGACAACTCAGGGGACAATAGCTTTAGGGTTTTGGGAGAGGAAAATCTGGAATCTCACGACTCCCCCAGCTTAGAGAAGGAGAACAAGGAGGAAGATAGTGAGAGAACTCTTCATGGTAGAAAATCCCAACCTCTTCAAAGTAAAATTAGAATGATGTATTTGCAGGTCAGAAGAAATATCATCATGACCCCCCTTGAGATTGCAAAAAATAAATCCATCTACAGTTATTATCTGGACAAATGGGTGCAGAGTGATTTGGTTGAGCTTAAGAACAAATGTATCAAATTTGAAAACAAGAACTCTATGATCGAGGATACTGTTGATATTTTTAGAAAGGAGTTTTCTCATAATGCTAATGCCTATGTGCTTGATTATGGTTCTGATATGGATGATAAAATTAAAAAATCACTCAAGATAGCTATGATACCTATCCAGGAGAAGACACACAGGAATGAGGAAATGTTAAAATTTTTTCTTAGTCTGGTTAACACAGGTATGAAGTCTACTCTAGAGAACCTGAATACTCTGAGTAAAATGCTGGAAGGAAACAAAGATACCATTGACCTCACTGAACCTACCTAGTAGATGGGACCTGGTACTCGTACTAGGTCAAAGAAGAAGAAGGTTGATGATCAGTATATTTAGAGGCTGAAAGATAATGTAAAGACCATGCAGACTCAGCTGGAGGATTCTGAGAGCTTCTTGAAGACTATGTCTTGACCTCGGTGCTGGTGGCTCTCTTTCTCTATTTTTCTTCCAGCGTCTTTTTTGATTTTTTCTTTGAAGGTGCTTATTGTTAAATCTGGGAGTTGTCCCTTTGTAGCCTGCTACTCTCCTTGGGGCAGCTTGTTGTTCTTTGGGTCTTCATGTCTATCTCTCTTCTCTTTTGTTAAAGGGTTTTGGGGCCCCTTCAAAACCTATTTTTACCGTAATAAAAAACATTGTGAATGCAAGTATGAATAATTCTATGAGAGATCTACATAAGATTATAAAGCCATATACCACTATGTGTAGAGAGTGTGTTATGGGGAAGTAGACTAGAAGCAGTTTTAAAAGCAAATCTTATTCAACAAAAGAAAAGTTAGATCTGGTACATACAGATTTGTGTGGTCCTATAAGAACAAGATCCTATTATGGTGAAAGATACTTTATACTTTTTTTTGATGACTTTTGTATAATAATGTGGGTTACATATTTGAGAGAGAAATCTAAAGCATTTGAAAAATTCAAGTTATTTAAAGAAAAAGTTGAGAATGAATCTGGTTTGAAGATAAAATGTTTGAGATCAGACAGAGGTGGAGAGTTTACATCACACTTATGTTAATGAAAATTATTCAATTATGTATTGTCATTGATGGTACATAAATGTATTGCTGTTACACAAATGTCTAAACCTAACCAAGCACAGTCAGTGTATGTAGATCTCTTTCAGGCATTGAAGAAGACTCCTATATCATCCAAGTGATCTGTTGTATTAATTGAGATTAGTCATTTAATGAAGGAAGTTATGTATTAACCAAGTTCAATTGGGAAATACAGTATGTTTAGTTTCAACCGAGTAACGCTCGAGCATCGAAGGATTATAGTGTTAACTGAGTTATACATTTAGTGTCAGCCTACTAACAATAGTTTACACTTTATGTTTAATTAGTTAATTGTAGCCGACAAATTTGAGTTTTATTATTTATTTGGAAGGGTATTCAAGCTGAATTGACAAGGCTTATCATATATATACAAGGTAAAGTTTGAATTTGAATATGTGCAAGAGTTTTTTGATATGAAGAGTGAAGGTGAAGTAAGAAGGAATTCTGATTAAGGACAGAATATCCTGACCATGATGCAAAAGAATATTTGATTAGTAAGGATCTTGTTAAATCTAGGATAGAGATTTGAATCTAAAAATTCAGTTGCTTCTTCAATCAAGTTAACTCATTTTTACTCTCCAACAATTGTAGTAGTGATCCAAATCTCTTAACAAAGTAGACTTAACAATCTTTCATAAATCCTCTCACAAGGTGACATTTCTACATTAAAGTGTTTGAAGACCTCTAACAAGGCCACTCCTAATAGGGTGATTAAATCCTCTAACAGGGTCACACCTAAAAATGTGTTTTGTAACCTTTTACAGGGTTGGCTCCTAACATGGTTGACTTCAGAAGAGTGAAAAATAGTAACTAGTTGCAATTGGTGGTTTTCCCAAATTGGGTTTCCATGTTAAATATTGGTGTCATTTGTGTACCTGTTATTTTCTTTATGGTTTATGTTTCTGCACTTAATCACTAAAGGTTAATCACATTTAATATCTTAAGATTGCTTTGTTAACCGAGTTACAATAGAATATCTTTTATTAACTGAGCAAAATGATAAGTTTGATTAAGACATCTAAGAGACTTGGATTTGTTTTTGTGGTAACTGATTCACCCCTCCCCTCATAGTTAATAAACTCCTTTCCAAAAATTGGTATCAGAGCATTTGGTGCTTTCAAGGCCTAAGCTAAAGATCAAAGTTGTTTTACAAAAGGGAGATCCCCAAGCTTAACAAAGACAACTTTCCTACATGGAAAAAGTTGATGAGGCTACATCTATCTACTATTAAAGATACTGGTTTGCAATTCTTGGACCAAAAGTGTGTGGAACCACCTAGACCTATATATGTTGATCAGATGGTGGACATGAAGAATCATAACATAATGATGATTGATATAGCTTCTTCACTTAGCTATTCAGAATTCGATGAAGTCAAGGACTGCCCTATTGCCTATAATATGTAGAAGAAACTACATGAAATACATGGAGGAGATGACAATGTAAAGAGAGCTAAAGAAGAGAGTCTCAGAGGTCATTTTGAACAGATGAAAATGAAATAAGGAGAATACATTACAAAATACAGTGACAGAATCAAGAAAAGTGTCAGTGCCATCAAAGCTGCTGGTGGAAAGATTGAAGACAAAATAATGGTTAGTAATGTTGGAAATAAGTTGAGTAACTAAGAGGGGAGGGGTGAATCAGTTACCACAAAAAAAATCCAATTCCCTTAGATGTCTTAAACAAATTTTTCACTATTGCTCAGTTAACACAGATATTCTAATGTCACTCGATTAACATAGAAAATATTAAGATATTAAATATGATTATCCTTTAGTAATTAATTGCAGAACCAAGATTTAACGTGGAAACCCAATATGGGAAAAACCACCAATTGCAACTAGTCATTGTTTTTCACTCTTCTGAAGTGAGCCCTATTAGGAGCCAACCATGTTAAAGGTTACAATAAAACACTGTTAGGTGTGACCCTATTAGAGGATTTAATCACCCTGTAAGGACTGATCTTGTTAGAGGTCTTCAAACACTTCAATGAAGAAATGTCACCTTGTGAGATGATTTACAAAAGACTCTTAAGTCTACTCTGTTAAGAGATTTTGATCACTGCTACAATTGTTAGAGAGTAACAATGGATTGAACTATTTTGATAAACAACTATCTTTTTTGATTTAGATCCTCACTGATCATATATTATATTGCATCTCTCTATTTTTTGTCCTTAATTAGAATCCCATTTGATTTCACCTTCACTCTTCATGTCATAAACACATATCTCTTCTACTTACCTATCTTTTTTCAATCCAAACTTGACCTTATATATACATGATAAGCCTTGTCAAGTCAGCCTTAATAACCTTCCAAATAAATAATAAAACCCATGTCTGTCGGCTACATATAACCAATTAACCATAAAATGTAAATTGATGTTAGTCTACTGACACTAACTATTTAACTCAGTCAACACTGAAATCCTTCAATGCCCGACCAAATCTGTAATGCCCGAGTGAACCCGGTTAGAACTAAAAATCACTTTGGTCCTCTTTAATGCCCAAGAGTTCTTGGCATGAATTGAATGTGCTCGAATAGGATTATACATTTGTGTAAACATCACTATACTTGGGTAAACATCAATGACAATACAAAATTGATTAATTGTCATCAACAATCGCCCTCTTTGGCATTGATGAAAATACAACATGTCATAATACAAAGAATTTATAGAGAAATACACATAAGAATGAAATTTTATTAATGTCCTTAGCTTCATTATGATTCTAATCCAAAAACTCCCTATGTCTTCACAATCAGTGAAATACAGATTTCTCCCTCTTACACTAATCTCTGTTTCTAATAAAGTTTTCTCCCTATGTCATCAATCTCTCCATCAGTAATCTTTATGACATACATTAATCTCTCCCTCTTTGACAACCAATTACAAAGACACCAATTGATATATATCTAATGAATTTTTAATGTACCTATTTTTACTGATTCATATGCAATAAGCTCTGAGTATCTGCATCAACATGTTAAGTCTATTATGTAGCTCGGTTGATGCATCACTAAACTATGTTTTAGTGAGCCTCAGTTAGGGGAATTACCCCTAGATTTGCTCTAAGATACAAAAATGCATCCTTAGGTAATGGTGTTGTGAATATGTCTGCAATTTGTTCTTTTGTATTCACATAATCCAATCTTACTTCCTTGTCCTGAACCAACTATCTCAAGAAATGATACTTTATTGCAATATGTTTAGTTTTAGTATGCATCATAGGGTTCTTTGAAATGTTAATATAACTGGTTTTTTCACAGTAGATAATGACTTGTTCTTTGATTTATTCCTTCATACTTGACAACAATTGTTTGAACCATATGATATTTGAACAATTTACTGCTGCAGCAACATACTCTACTTCTGCTGTAGATTGAGAAATGCAGTTTTGTTTCTTGCCTGTCTAGGAGACTAACCATTTTCCAAGAAATAATGATCCACCACTTGTGCTCTTTATTTTATCAACACTTCCATCCCAATAAGCATCAGTTAAAGTATTCAAATAAAATTTTCATCCTTTCTTATACCATAATCCATAATCTTCAGAACCCTTAAGATATCTTAGAATCCTTTTGATAGCCATCAAATGATTTTCTCTATGATTAGCTGAAAACCTTGCAACAATACCAACTACTAATGCAATATCAGGTCTAGTGTGAACAACATATTGAAGTTTACTAATAATGGCTCTGTAGGTAGTCTGGTTTACTTCCTTTGAATCATCATCCTTGGACAACTTATGTCCAGTAAGCATAGGTGTTCCAACTAGTCTAGAGTCTTCCATCCCAAATTTCTTCAATATCTCTTTGATGTATTTAGACTAGGTAATGTAGATACCATCCTTCATCTGATAAACTTGTAAACCAACAAATAATTTTATTTCACCAAACATAGACATCTCAAATTCCTTATTCATAGCTTTGGAGAATGCTTTGCATAAGTCATCATATCCAGTAAACAATATATCATCCACAAATATTTCTGCTAATAATATCTTGTTCTGAGGTTCTTTTTTGATATACAAGCTACTATTATCATTAGTTCTTTGAAATCCAATACTTATCAAGTAACCATGTAGTCTTTCATACCAGTCTCTAGGAGCTTATTTGAGTCCATACAATGCTTTATGCAGTTTGCAAACCACATTCCTTTTGCTAGGATGTATAAAAACTTCAGGTTGCTCAATATAGACTTCCTCCTCAAGAATTCCATTCAGGAATGCAGATTTTACATCCATTTGATATACCTTGTATCATTTGTGTGCAACATATGCCAGAAGAGTTCTGACTTCTTCAAGTCTTGCAATGGGAGAAAAAGTTTCTCCATAATCAATACCCTCTTCTTGAGCATATCCTTTACATACTAATCTTTCCTTCTTTCTAGAAACTTCATCTTTTCATTCATCTTGTTTCTGAAAACCCACTTAGTACCAATCACATTCTTATTTTTTGGTCTAGGTACAAGAGTCTAGGTTTTGTTCTTTTCTATTTGGTCAATCTCTTCATTCAATGATTCGATCTAGATTTCATCATTCACTGCATCTTTAATAGTTCTAGGTTCAATTTCACTAAGAAAACATGTACCTTTAATTTTGTTCCTTGTCATTACACCTTTTGTCTGATCTCCAATTATTTGTTCAGGTGCATGATGACTTCTGACACATTTTGCAAGTACAAGATCCTTCCTGTATATGCTAGAATCTAACCTGTTGGGAGCACGCTTAGACATGCAAACGTTAGAGATATATATCAATATACTACATTAACATATCTAAGAACATACTTTAAAATAAGACTTCCACCATAACCTTAGATGAGCTGAACAAGGGCACCCAATGCTTTGTTGATTTTCTCTTGGAGATGTATGTGGGTGTGCTCTCCCAACACAATATCTAATTTCACTTTAAATGCATGAAAAAAATGAGCTAATAACTCAAGAAAAAGTATAAGGAACTTGTCTCAAGTTTTCACCATTAATGAAGATGCAAGCTTTAAGCTAAGATGATATGCAAGATTTAAGCTAAGATGATATGCAAGATCTACTAAGATTCATTCCATTATTAAGCCTAAGATGTGATATCTAGATTCAAAATGATATAAACATGAACTAAGAACTAAGGCTGTTATGAAAATACTAAATTGCTCTAGAACTAAACTAGCATGATAACAATGCATAAAAGGGAGATGATTTGCTCTTGACAATGGCCTCTATTTATAGATTTTTTGGAGGAGAGAGAGGGTTTGGATGAGGTGGAGGTCATGTGGCATCCACATAGGTGCCACATGAGGGACACATATGCCATGAAAGAGGTCCACTTTGCTCACACATGTGTGAGCAACTTTGGATGTGATGGGTCAAAGTGTACTTAAAGTACACATGTGAAGGATCTTGTAAGAGGTGTAAGAGATTTGGGCCAATAAGACACTTTTAGAAAGTGTAAGAAAGTGTCATCATGGGTGTAAGAAATCTTGTTGGCACCAAATAAGGATTATTTGGAAAAGACAATTTTTGAAAATTTGCTCACACATGTGTGAGAAAATAATTAGGACTAATTGTTGTAGGAATCAAGAAATTAGCCTAATTAACCTTAGTTAATTAGTGAGTAGGTCTATTTGGTGAGAGTGATGTGAGGTAGGATAGGATCTAGGTTCAAATTAGCTTAATCTAAATTTAAAATTTAGATTAATTTGGTTTAGTAGAATTTAAGTCATATGAAGGAATAAATAAATTAAAATTTATTTAAAGGGGATTAATGAGGGATTATGTATATAAATAAAATTTAATACATTAAAGGGGATGGTATTTAAATTAAATTTAAATACTAAGGAAAGTGAATCATATTTAATTAAATAAATTTAATTAAATAGATAGAAGAATATAACAAATATAATTAATTAAAATTAACTATAATGTTATGGGAATATTAATTAAATTAATAGAAGGACGATTTTAGATGTCTACATTTTGCCCCTCTTTGATGCGATATCAAAAGTGGCATTGCGTCAAAGAAAAGAAAATAAGATGCCCTAGAGAGGTCAAGAAAACCTACGACAGTGAGAGCAGAGAAGTGTGCCCCCTCGAGAAAATAATAGGAAAAATATAATTTTTTAATAAATTTTTCTCGAAAAAGGTAGGAAAATGGGGAAAGAAGACCAATTGCATGGCATGTCCAAGAAAAATGGAGGAAAAACAAGGACCAGAATGGGGAATGGGGAGAAGGATGGAAGAAACGGGTCCCAAGGGGCTATAAATAGTCCTCCGGGGCCTATAGACAAGTTAATTTCACTCATAAAGAGCAAAAAGAGAGAAGAAGAGGAGAGCGATGGTAGCAGAGCGAGAGCGAGAACAACTTGGAGAGCACATTTAGGTTCACCAGTGATCAGCAGATGTGGGACCACCGGTGAGTAGTCAACCACCTTCTAGTCCATTACATATTTAATGATTTTTTAGATGTCTAGGGTGTCATAAATGTGTCCAAAAGCTGGCGCACAATGTAGACAATGGTCGCCTGACCACTGTCTACAAGGACGATGATCAACATATCACTGTCCTCACAGATGACCAATCATAGATTGATGGTTACGCAGATAGAGAACGCTCGATCACCGTCTACAAGGGTAAAAAAAGGGGGGAATGCACAATGGAGACGGTAGAGTTAAAACTCTTCCGTCTACATGGCAAAGAGCCGGCGACGTAAAACATCGTCTCCGTAGACTAGCGTCTGCAGAGATCCGCCGGCTCCATAGACTGGTGACTACGAAAGTCCACCGTCTGTAAGGGTCAACTATCATCTGCGTAGATTGACCCAAAAATGGAAGAAAAGAGAGGAAGAAGAAGAAAGACAAGGGTCTGAGAGCATTTTTTGATGCCCCAGATGGGCCTGGGACATATTTCGATGCCCCAAAATGCTATCTAATGTATGACATGAGCTCACTAGATGCAGGAGTATACCATCACCTTCCGAGCAAGGGAGTGTTACCTAGTGACTAGCACTGGAGTAGGAGCTGACTGTGGGTGAGTGGGGGATCGTCACACTATGTGGGCTGGAGCATGTACAACATTGGCCACATCTGAGAGTGCATAATGCGCTTATATCTGCTTTGATCGAGAGGTGGCACAGTACCACTTTGAGCTTTCAATTCTCGATGGGGGAAGCTACTATCACCCTTCATGATGTGTGGAGGATTTACAGAGTACCAATTCAGGGGCTGATACCCGAGTATGTAGATCTACTAACTACATAGTAGTGGATGTCCTGGATGGGGGTGATGATGATGCAACCACGGTTGCGACGGGTGGCCTTGTACTTGGCTGGTTTGATAGGAGGTTGATTGATGCCTGATCATGTAGGCAAGGGATTCCCTATGGGTTGGGCATGGGTTCTCAGTAGCATGGTGGAGGATGGAGACCAGTACTGCTTGGGATACACTATTCTCAGGCAGCTTTATTATGATCTACACATGTGTGCCTACCGTAAGGGTAGGGAACTAGGGCTAGGATGCACACTGCTTCTTGTATGGGCGTGGGAGTACATTGCGGTCACATGACTAATCAGGGCCCGAGAGATCATAGTAGCTTACAAGCCATTTGTATGTAGGTACTAGCCACCCATTAGCTATGAGGCCATAGATTCCATTGGTTACTGGCAACGGAGACTCGATGAGATGGGGGATATATAGTGGGCACCCTATGAGGGGTGCGAGGCCTGGGGACATGAGATCCCATAGCAAGATGGATATGCAGAGGAAAAGTTTTATAACTTGTATTATATGAGATTTGTTCAGACTAAATGTTGGTTGATCAGGAGGACAACATATATGATCTCTAGGTACATGCCATCTACGGTACGAAGACAGATGGGACAGGTCCAGGAGGCAGTTGGATATGGGTTCCCACATCCAATGGTGACCCGAGAGGTGGGTAGCATCTGGGGGATGGGAGTAAATCCCCACATAGCATGAACATATTTTATGGGGATGATAGAGGTTCCATGGATCAGGGCATGGGAATCGCTACAGGATGCAGACGTAGTCCCAACATATGCTCAGTGGTGGGCAACACACAGACCTATCAGGTTGACACTATCGGGGATAGTGTAGGAGGATGAGCAGCCGAGAGATGGAATGGATGGAGGAGGTCAGGATGGTGATGATGATGATGATGAGGATAGAGGAGGGGCCGGGGGAGGAGAGTCTGGCCAAGGGTGGCAACACAGAGACGGAGAGGACAGGTAGAGCTACCAGTAGGGAGGCATCCTCCTATAGTTCTAGGTGCATAGGTATAGGATCCAGGATAGGATCAAGAGCCACAGGGGCCACTTGATCAACCATAGGGACCACAGGCATAGGGGCCACAGGTACAAGGAACTCCAGCCAGGCACATGTCCTAGGAGTTGTATGACATCATGGTAGCTGAGAGGGATATTCTTCAGACTAAATTAGGAAGAGTACAAGGCTTGCTAGCGACATCTCATGCAACTGAGGTGAGTGCACAAGTAGAGATATAGAGGCTACAAGGATTTCTAGCTATAGCTCAGGCTACATCGAGTAGCTTACAGATAGAGCTAGCCAGGATACAGGGGGAGCTAGCAGTGGAGACCGCTCAGGGAGATAGTGCATAGAGAGCACTAGATGTATTACAGGCTTAGGTGGATAGTAGAGAGTTTTCCATTATCGAGGAGCATGGGGACATAAAGGAGCTGGAAGCTATGTTAGCACAAATAGAAGCTCTAATAGCAGAGCGAGACCTAGCACAGAGAGGTGTGGAGGATTATAGAGAAAATCAAGATATAGCTCTTTAGGTAGGCAGGGCTGCAGGTGTGGGACAGACGATGGAAAATGCTATGGAAACACAGAGAGAGGCTAGTTGGAGAGGATGAGAGGTCGCATACTATATGGGTCTCTATTATGGTGCAGCGCCAGAGGAGGCACGAAAACCTGCTTACTCAGAGAGAGCACAAACATAGAGCACATGACAAGGCTCACAGAGATCAATGGGCTTACCACCGCGCCTAGGCAATGGTGCAGGACCATCACGACCACCACCATGATTTGTCTCAGGCCAGTTTTGATACACCTTTTTGTATGATTCATGTGACACATTATGTATGACTTTGACATTTTGAGATATATACATGGACTTTGGGTACTATTTAGACCATATGGACTTTATTTATGATGCTATATGATATGAGGTTTATGCAGGATGTATGGATGCATTATGATTTTATGTTATATGATGTTTATGAATGATATGTAGAATGAGATGAATGTATATGAATATACTAATGTATTTGTGATGCAGGGATGGGATGCTTATATATATGTTAGATGTGATGTGTTAATGCTTATAGATGGATATATTTTGACATGTTTTGATGTAATGTGATGGTTAATAAATGTAAATGCATGTATGATTGGGGAAATGTGTAATGAATCCTAAAATGAATTAATCCTAAAATGATGTTAAGAACGTAACAATGCAACTAAATAATGAATGCATAATGAAATGCAACTATAATATGATGAATGGATAATGAATGAAATGCAACTATATGCAACTATAATATGTAAAAGAACTAAATGTAATCTTAATGAGTAATGATTAATGAATGGAGTAACAATATAACTGTAATGAATAATGATTAATAAATGAACTTAATGAATAAAAGTAACCTAATGAATGAATGCAATATGAGACATATGACGACACAATTTTTGTGTGTATCAAATAGGTCTAATAAAATCACTTAGGTGACTGGATAGGGGGAATAAATAGAAACCTTTGCCAAGAGAAAAATCAGAGTGTAATATGACCTAATTAAAATGTAAATACTAACTACATGATGATAGTGGGATTGATATCATGTTAATGTTGGAGAGCACACCCTAGTTTGATATTGCAAAAGGAGTTATGCACCATGTGCTAGAAAACACAAGTGACATGGTTCCTTTGCGTGGACTTGACTCTCAGACAAATAGGTATCTATGAAATGTTACTCATGAGGAGATGTAGTACATCCAAATATTTTGAGGGATTTGAGATTCATGAATCCTGTCCCCAGTGAGGCATACATAGTCATAACTAAATATCAAAACATAAATGCACTAACAAACTATGATAAGCAGATCATACCACAAATGACACATACTTCACTATATACTCACCATAACAACCCAAGATATAAAAGATCGAGGTTATTGTGATAAGGACATAGTAAAACATAAGATAAAATCAACAAAAAGACATCCTGACCAAGTGGTCATTCAGTCCAAAAGTTCTTGCCATGAACAATTCTGATGTGAGAATTGATAGAATAGTTGACACCGGAAGGATGCATCTTGATGGGCCAAAGATTGATGAATACAAATGAAAATTCGTTGGAAATTGCTTGTGAATAGAATGGTCATTAGGAAAGTCCATCTATCTGCTGATTTGTTAGAAATGTTTGTGATCACCATGTCTAGAACAAAGCTCAGTGTTGATATGGTAAGCTCAGTCATGTGGGAATTTTTATTGCGGAGGTGGAAAATGGTCAAGGAACTACCTGCACAGATATGGGTAGTGACTTTTTTAGGAAAGGTGATGTAGGCTGTTTGGAAAAAATGTGGAAACAGATGGTGGATCTGACTACACATGGCGCCTGAAATAGGTTTTCACGATGGTACTTATCCATTGCACTGTCGAAGTTGTTTTCACAGATGGACAGATTTATTCTCTTTTTCTTTTTCTTTCTTGATTTTTTGATTTTTTTGCTTTTGCTTGCTTTTTGAATGTTTTTGGATTTTTTACTTTTCAGATTTTTTTTGGGATTTTTGAAAATTTTGGCTGTACATTAGTCTACTGACGGATCAAGAATAGAAGCACTTGAGATGTACAATATTTATAGGATACAGGATAGGATCTCCCTCTGGTGATGCAATCTGATAATTGCTGGAACCATAATTTTCTATGATGATGAAGTGACCCAACCAATTAGGTTCAAACTTTCCTTTCTTTTCACAGTTCTGGAGGTTCTCCATATTGTGCTGTAGGACAAGATCACCAACCTCAAAATGATGAGGCTTGATCCTTTTTTTGAACTGAAGGTGAAGGATATTTTGATACATGTGGAGGTGGTCTAGGGCATTGAGGTGTCTCTCATCAAGGATTTCTAGCTATTGCAAGCGGGCAACTCTATATTCTTCTTCGGACAACACATTCTTGAGAGAAATTCTGAGGGAAGGGAGCTCAATTTTGATGGGTAGAATAGCCTCAATACCGTAAACAAGGGAAAAGGGAGTGGCTCCTATGGGGGTTTGAATGGACTTGTGGTAGGCCCAAAGGGTAGGGTTGAGGCGAAGGTGCCAATTGCAGCCAGCTTCATTGACTATTTTCTTGAGGATTTTGAGGATGGTCTTATTCGTAGCCTCAACTTGACTGTTTCTTTGTGGAAAGTACTTGGAAGAGGTATGGTGGGTAATGCTGAATTTCCTGCATAGCTCTGTGACATCCTTGATCTTGAAAGGTCCTCCATTATTCGTAATAATGTCCTAAGGAATGTCATAGCAACAGATAAGATAGTTCAAAATGAACTTCAAAATATATTTTCCAGTAGTGTAGGTGAGAGGAATAGCTTTGGCCCACTTGGTAAAGTACTCAGTAGCAGCTAGGATGTATTTATGGCCATTGGAAGAATTAGGGAAAATCTAGCCAATGAGATTGAGACCCCAGCGTGAAAAAGGCCAAGGGGTGATGGTGGGTTGAAGGGATTGGGAGGGAGTGTGTATCAAATCGCCATGCTACTGACAAGGCACATACTTCTTCACATAGCTATAGGCATCTTGTTCCATAGTAGGCCAGTAATATCTAGTGCGTAACAACTTCTTGGCCAAAGTAAGTCCACTAGAATGAGCCTCGCAGATTCCTTGATGTACCTCCTCCAAGGACGTTTGTGCTTCATCAAAATTCAGACACCTTAAAAGAGTTTCATTGAAATGATTTCAAAAAAGGGTATTAGCAAGGATTGTGTATCGGGAAGTGCAGAAAATGAAGGTTTTACATTGGTTGGGGGTTAAGGTAAGTGGGGTATGTCCAATGTGAAGGTAGGAGTAGACTTCTTGGTACCATGGGAGTTGGGATCAACAATTTCACACACCATTTCAGAATTTGGTTTGTCATAGGCAGGGACCGTAAGATTCTCAACAAGAAACTCACACTGTGTGTTGTGTTTTGGCATGGTGATCAAAGATCCAATTGTTGCCATGGCATCTGCTACTTTGTTGTTTGTGTGAGGGATCTTTTGGAAGATTAGCTCAGTGAAATGCATTTTGAGATCTTCATCTGTATGACGGTAGGGAAGCAACTTGTCATCCTTTGTTTGATATTCATCCATAACTTGTTCGATAACCAATTGTGAATCACCAAGCACCAATAAAGTGAGAATCTTCCATTGTATGGTCTGCTAGAGTCCAAGTACAAGGGCTTCATATTATGCAATTTTGTTGGTACAAGGAAACTGTTATCCATTTTATTTCCCAGCTCAATCAGGTGGATTTGTTATGTTTTGAATGAAGGTAATTTCTCAGTTCTGGCAGGTCCAATTCATCTTACCTCTGTTTAGTATGCCAACAATGTCATGTTTTCAGGTTTTCCATTCTACACTTAGCCGAATTTGCAAAAATCCCTTAAACCCTGAAAACCCTAGGTCTTGGCAACTCTTTCCCAGGCTTTCCTTATTTAAATTCTGTATTTACCGTGCGAAAAAAGGTCAAAATCCCTTTTTGAGTTATATTTTTAGTCTCATCGATCAATCACGTCGGTTTATGTCATGTCTTTAAGTTATGTGACTGCGCGATGAGCTGCCAAATTGAGAGTCATCGCGCAATCGCGAGCTATTTTTTAGGAGTTCTAATCTGTCTACAGGTCAGCGATGAGCTGTTTAAAATGGTCATCGTGAAGTCAAGATCTACCCTTGTCAAGTCTTTTAAGTTGCGCGACTGAGCGGGTTCAATGATCTAAAGTGTATATCGCGCAGTCGCGATATCTTTTGCAAGATAGGTTTCAGGTCTGCGAGTCAACGATGAGTTGAAGATTTGTATGTCGCGTAGTCACCGAAGAAGTTATGCTATTGATCAAATGCTCCACGACTGAGCGAGTCATGTTTGAAATGTAGTAGTCGCGCACCCGCTCAAGTTTTTATGTCAATGTTTTAAGTCCTACAAGTGCGCGACGAGGCCGAGTCATAGCAGTCGCCCAGTCACTCATGTTTTAACCCGTTTGTCTTTTGCAGCATGAGTGTGCGACGAGCTAAGAAAGGAGCTCATTGCTCAGTCACACAAATGTTTCTCAAAGGTCATGAGGGCTCCCGAGTGGGTGACAAGTTAAAGGAAGACACCATCGCACAGTCGCCAGACATTAAAGATAAAGGGAAAATGGCTCGCGAGCTTGTGACCGAATAGAGAATGGATATCGTCGCGCACTCACGGTCAATAATGAAGTAAGATTTTAAGGCCCATGAGTTGGCGACTGAGTAGGAAAAGGATGTCATCACCCACTCGTGCCCAAAATGGAAACAGAATGAGAGGCTGAGCGAGTATGCGACCGAGTAGAATATGTAGTAAGAGAGGGGATGTCGCTCAGTCACCCAAATCAAAGGGGCTAGTTCAGACAGCCAGCGACTGTGTGATGAAGGGATAGATGAAAAAGTAAAGTGCATTGGCGCTCAGTCGCTGAAAAGAAAGTGCTATTAGAAATCAGCTCGCAAGCTTGCGACTGAGGTAAAAAAAAGAGACATCATCGCTCACTCGCGCAGAGGACAAAAGAAAAACATAGAAGCTATGCCAGTGGGCGACAGACAAGAAATGGGGATTAAAGAAGGCTCGTCACTCACTCACAGAATGAAAAAATGAGACAGTCAAGTTGGAAAATGATTTGCAGGGCGAATGAAAGGGTGCTATTTGCCAGTTTCTGGTGATTTCTGGGTAAAATATGTACAAGTCTACGATTTTCATAGAATTTAAAATGTAAACAAGGGAAAAGATCATATTTTTTCAAAGACAGAAAGATTAGATATTTTCTCAGACGCTGCAAATCAGATATTTTACAGATGAAAGATCAGCTTTGAAAAGGTCAGAGGATGCATTTTTTGGGGCTGCCGATCCAGAAGTTTTTGCCATTCAGAGACTTTGGTGACTCTTCTAGAAGAATAAGACTGCTTCTGTAAAGGTGTATTTATGTTGATATTTTTTGGGATGACTTTTAAGGCTTAAACAGTGGCTGGACAGGCCAAATCTGATCCAGAAGTTATTGCTTTCAGATGTAGTTGGCTTTGAAAATGCATAAATATGAGTTAAAGACTCATTTTTAGGAGGTTCTTCTTCCTTTTGGCTTGCTGTTTTGTAACTTTTTTCTGAGTTCTTGACAGAGGCAAAGAGATTTTGTAACCATTTTCAGAGAAATATACAGATTTATAACACCTTTGACTGTGAAAGTTAGCTTATGCCTTCCCTTATTAGTCTGTTATTGTGTACTTAGTGATTGGTACAAATTCTGTGATGTTCTTTGTCCTTAAT
>MU225465.1:3409272-3421356 GCA_018584345.1 Thuja plicata | reverse complement strand
AAATGCCAGGAATGTACACTATTTGCTGGTAAACAGAGTTTGGCAGCCTTACCCTTACAGCCAATATAGGTTGAACAACCCTTTATGAAGTGGGGTTTGGATTTTATTGGGGTAATAAACCCACCGTCCAGTGCTGGTCACAAATGGGTGCTAATAGCAACGGACTATTTCACTAAGTGGATTGAGGCAGTGGCACTTAAAGAAGCTAATGAAGCTACTATCCTAAACTTCTATGAGGAACTGGTTTTCAGGTTTGGTGTTCCTGAATCCATTATCTTTGATAATGCTTTGGCTTTTACAGGTTTTAAGATTTCTATTTGGGCTGTAAGAAATGGAATTTATTTGAGCACATCTTCAAATTATTATCCGCAAGGCAATAGCCAAGAAAACTCTACTAATAAGAATCTGATCAGAATAATCAAGAGGACTATGGAAGGTAACTAGAGAGCATGGCATACCCAACTAAAATCAGCCTTGTGGGCTGATCGAATCACTCAGAAAAGATCAACAGGGCAGTCCCCTTTCAAACTTGTTTATGGAAAAGAGGCTCGGTTACCTATTTCTCTAGAGCTTCCAGCTCTTGACTTGGCGGATCAGCTTAATATGATAGAAGAGGAGCCATTAACTATAAGGTTGGCACAACTGGTTGAGCTAGAAGAAGTAAGGACAGCAGCTTTGAGGACCATGGAGCATAATCAGGCTCAGATGAAAAGATCTTTTGACAAAAGGGCATCTCCAAGAGTTTTCTTGGAGGGAGATGTAGTGTGGAAGTGGGATGAATGCAAAAGCAAGCCTGGAAATCACTCCAAGTTTGATGCTTTTTGGAGCAGGCCTTATATTGTCTCAGAATGCAAATAACACAATGCCTTTCAACTTTCGAATTTGGATGGTAGCATGGAGCCAATCTGAGTCAATGGGATTCATCTTAAACACTGCTTCTGAGGAAGCGTCTAGCCTTGTATATATTGCAGCAGTTTAGTTGTTCAAATAAGTGCCTTGGCATAGTAGTAGTCTTTCAGTTTTTAGCTTTCCCTAAGTGCTGTCCAGCACAATTAGTTAGTTTGGTTTCAGTTTTCTAGCTTTCAGAGGAGTTCGGAGGGGTTCTCAGTCAATCAGGGGTTACAAGTGAAGTGTCATATTTCCCCATCAACACTCATGCATCCATATTTAGTCAGCTCAGAGGTTTGATCAGTTTTGAAAGTGGAGTTCAGGTTGCCAGGATGTTTTCTCAATGACTCCTGTGCCCAATGGATAGTAGGCAGCTGGTCTGGTATGCTTAGCAGGCAAGCATCACGCAGATGTCGCCAAAGCTGTTATCCATTTTATTTCCCAGCTCAATCAGGTGGATTTGTTATGTTTTGAATGAACGTAATTTCTCAGTTCTGGTAGGTCCAATTCATCTTAGCTCTGTTCAGTATGCCAACAATGTCATGTTTTCAGGTTTTCCAGTCTACACTTAGCCGAATTTGCAAAAAGCCCTTAAACCCTAAAAACCCTAGGTCTTGGCAACTCTTTCCTGGGCTTTCCTTGTTTAAATTCTGTATTTATCGTGCGAAAAAAGGTCAAAATCCCTTTTTGAGTTATATTTTTAGTCTCATCGATCAATTGCGTCGGTTTATATGTCATGTCTTTAAGTTGTGCGACTGCGCGACGAGCTACCAAATTGAGAGTCATCGCGCAATCGTGAGCTATTTTTGAGGAGTTCTAATCTGTCTACGGGTCAATGATGAGCTATTTAAAATGGTCATCGCACAGTCACAATCTACCCTTGTCAAGTCTTTTAAGTTGCGCGACTGAGCGGGTTCAACGATCTAAAGTGTATATCGTGCAGTCACGATGTCTTTTGCAAGACAGGTTTCAGGTCTGTGAGTCAGCGATGAGTTGAAGATTTGTATGTCGCGTAGTCATCAAAGAAGTTATGCTATTGATCAAATGCTCCGTGACTGAGTGAGTCATGTTTGAAATGTAGTAGTCGCGCACCCGCTCAAGTTTTTATGTCAATGTTTTAAGTCCTGCGAGTGCGCAACGAGGCCGAGTCATAGCAGTCGCCCAGTCTCTCATGTTTTAACCCATTTGTCTTTTGCAGCACGAGTGCGCAATGAGCTAAGAAAGGAGCTCATCGCTCAGTTGCACAAATGTTTGTCAAAGGTCATGAGGGCTCATGAGTGGGCGATGAGTTAAAGGAAGACACCATCGCACAGTCGCCAGACATTAAAGATAAAGGGAAAATGGCTCGTGAGCTTGTGACCGAATAGAGAATGGATGTCGTCGTGCACTCAAAGTCAATAATGAAGTAATATTTTAAGGCCCACGAGTTGGTGACCGAGTAGGAAAAGGATGTCATTGCCCACTTGTGCACAAAATGGAAACAGAATGAGAGGCTGAGCGAGTATGCGACCGAGCAGAATATGTAGTAAGAGAGGGGATGTCGCTCAGTCGCCCAAATCAAAGGGGTTAGTTCAGACAGCCAGTGACTGTGCGATGAAGGGATAGATGAAAAAGTAAAGTGCATTGGCGCTCAGTCGCTGAAAAGAAAGTGCTATCAAAAATCAGCTCGCAAGCTTGCGACTGAGGTAAAAAAAAAGAGACATCGTCGTTCACTTGCGCAGAGGACAAAAGCAAAACATAGAAGCTGTGTGAGTAGGCGACAGACAGGAAATGGGGATTAAAGAAGGCTCGTCGCTCACTCGCAGAATGAAAAAATGAGACAGTCAAGTTGGAAAATGATTTGCAGGGTGAATGAAAGGGTGCTATTTGCCATTTTCTGCTGATTTCTGGGTAAAATATGTACAAGTCTGCGATTTTCATAGAATTTGAAATGTAAACAAGGGAAAAGATCAGATTTTTTTAGAGACAGAAAGATTAGATATTATCTCAGACGCTGCAAATCAGATATTTTACAGATGAAAGATTAGCTTTGAAAAGGTCAGAGGATGCATTTTTTGGGGCTGCCGATCCAAAAGTTATTGCCATTCAAAGACTTTGGTGACTCTTCTAGAGGAATAAGACTGCTTCTGTAAAGGAGTATTTATGTTGATATTTTTTGGGATGACTTTTAAGGCTTAAACAGTGGCTAGACAGGCCAAATCCAATCCAGAAGTTATTGCTTTTAGATGCAGTTGGCTTTGAAAATGCATAAATATGAGTTAAAGACTCATTGTTAGGAGGTTCTTCTTCCTTTTGGCTTGCTATTTTGTAACTTTTTTCTGAGTTCTTGATAGAGGCAAAGAGATTTTGTAACCATTTTTAGAGAAATATACAGATTTATAACACCTTTTACTGTGAAAGTTAGCTTATGCCTTCCCTTATTAGTCTGTTATTGTGTACTTAGTGATTGGTACAAATTCTGTGATGTTCTTTGTCCTTAATTTGTATCACATATCAGTGCCTTTATGCAGTACTTCATGCTTGTTTGCAGGTTTTAAGTTGTGCTCAAATCAGATTTTTTCCAAATTGTGARAAGTTTTTCTCCTTTAAGGGGATTRTCRTTATTGGCCTTCTTATAAATTGATTTTGKAGATAGTATGATTTAGTGGGGTTGTGTAAGAAATCTTAAGTAACTAGTTCATTGTGTGTSAGGTTATTTGTGCATTTCTTAGATATCTTCTGGTGCATCACCTTTTAGGACATAGTTTTCATTTTATGTTCTCCTTCTATCCCTTTTCTCCATCAATAGAATTGGTTTCAGGTAGTAGAGTGATTAACCAGATAGGAAGCCGGCCTAGGACCCGGAGATTCAGTCTAGCTATAGGTTACCCATAGCCTTGGAATGTTTCAATGTTTCTCTAAAAGGTTAAGTTTCTGCAAACTTAACAGGGTGCAATTTTGGTAGCTAACAGAAACAATAATTTATAATATTTAGGGATGAGATCCCCTTTTGGTGTAACAAACAAGATACCTGCCCTCAATCCTTTCTGAGTGAAGGATCTATCAAAATAAAGCTTCCATGGTATACTCGGGGGAAGATTAAGGACTAATTAATCTGGAAAATCTATGGTCAAAGGATGTTGACCATCAACAAGTGCTTCAGCTAACTGATCTGCAATTACTTGTCCTTTGATAGCTTTACGATCCACATAAACAATGTGAAACTCACTAAGGATCATGACCCATTTTGCTATACAACCAGTAAGAGTAGCACGTTCCAAGAGATATTTGAGGGATCAATTTTGGCAACAAGATGAATCTTATGATTAAGCATATAATGCCATAGTTTCTATGTATAGAAAACAATAGCCAAACATGCCTTCTCAATTAGGGAATAATTCAACTCATAGCCAATAAGAGTCCTATTGATATAGTAAATTGCTCGTTCTTTGCCGGTATCATCTAATTGTGCCAGGAGGGCTCCAAACGTGACCTCTATAGCAGATATATACAAAATCAGAGGACAACCAACAACATGTGGTACCAACACAGGTGGATTATCCAGATAGCCTTTCAGCTTCTCAAATGCATTTTGACATAAGCAATCCCACTAAAACTTGATATTCTTACGCACGAGATGAGAGAACAGATGCACCTTATCTGCTAGTTGTGATATGAATCTTTTGATTGATTGCATTTTTCCTTGTAAACTGCATAATTGATTCAAGGTTTTGGGTGGTGACATCTCTAGAATTGATTTCACTTTCTTTGGATCAACTTCTATTCCATGTCGTGACACAATGTATCCCAGTAGCTTACCAGATTGTACTTCAAAGACACACTTCTTAGGATTCAGCCTGAGTTTATACTTCTCCAATCACTCAAAAATGGTAGTAAGAATAGGAATATGTGAATCCCTTGTCTTAGATTTTCCTAAAAGATCATCCACATAATCTTCCATGATGATATGTAAAGGTCATGAGAGATAGTAGTCATTTCTCATTGATAAGTGGCTCCAACATTTTTAAGGCCAAAGGGCATCACCTCATAATAGAAGGTGCCCCAAGGAATTGCAAATGTGGTTTTGTGTTGGTCTTCTGGTGCTATCTTGGTCTGATTGTAACCTAAGAAGCCATCCATAAGAAACAACATTTAATGTCCAGCAATCAAATCCACTATAATGTCAATATTTGGGAGTGCAAAATCATCCTTGGGACACGCAAGGTTTAGATCTCTAAAATTAGTGCTAATGTGAATGCCCCTAGTAGGTTTGCCTACTGGTACAATATTCAAAACCCATTCAGGATAATCAATTGGTCTGATTACTTCAGCATCCAGCATCTTTTGAAGCTCTAATTTGACTACCAGTGCGACTTGCGGATGCATCTTGTGAAGTTTCTGCTTAATAGATTTTACACTTGGATCTACAACAAGATGATGCATGAAAAGATTTGTATCTAGCCCGGTCATGATTTTTTAAGTCTAGGCAAAATTGATTTTATGTTTATGTAGGAATGCTATCATGTCTTTCTTTTCTTGATCACTGAGAGAAAATGCAATGTAGGTGATGTGTGGATCTGCTTCTATGCCTAGATTGATTGGAATAGTATCTTTGATGATCATAGAGGACACTTTTAGTTTTGAAGATATAAATGGAAAGTCAGCCTCTCCCTCCTCTAGTGCCTCAGAAAGGTTTTCACTAGAGGAAGCATTCTTTATTTTATCTTTTTCTTCATCCAAAGGTGCCTATGAGAGGTTTTCACTAGAGGATGTATTTTCATTTTTTTGATTTTTATTTTCTTTTTCACTTTTTAAACTGAGAGAGTTGACTTGGATACCGAAGTAGGCTTGTTCACTATAGTGGATTTTATGTTCATACTCTCAAAGATTCTTAAGTCCAAAGAGGGCTAAAACTGCCTCATCTGAATCACAAATGTCCAAAGCTGGTGATGAGTCTTGTTGATCCCAGTCAATTAATTTAGGGTTTGTGAGGGGTAGACAAGGGGATGAAAGGTTGGTTTGGGTGATAGTGAAGACATGGTGATTTTCATTTAGGTCATCTTCAACATAGTGGAAATGAATTTTGAAGTATTCTTCCTCAGTGTTTGAATCTGAGGCAGCTAGACAATAATGCTTAGCGAAGTTAGTCTTGGTCTCGACAGAACTGAATCCATATCCTTTAGGATAGCCATTGGCTATTATGATCTTCTTTTTACCTATTTCATTAGCTCCAAGTCTAGTACCATGATATCCCATGCTTTTAACAATGGGAGTAACCTTAGGATACTTTCCTTTGGGGAAAATTATGAGTCGTTCTTCTTCATCACTATAGAGCCAATCAAGGACATTGTATTTCATGTGTTCATCTGATAGGGAAACGCAATGTTCAAAAATAGTTGATTTGCAGGGCATAAGTGATTTGCCTTTAAAGGGGGGTAATGGTGATGGTCTTCCATAAGACTTTGGAGACAAAGGGAGTTTCCCAACACATAGAGCACTTTCAAATTTATACTCTTCCATGCCTTGATCTGTAAAAGTGGCCTTTGCTTCAGATGAGGAGGGTTTGTCTTCAATAACCTTGTCTTCAGTAACTTTTTTCTTTCCTTTGGATTGCTCAACTGGTGTCTCTGGTGTCTTTCCTAGGACTGCTGTAGTGTTTGAAATAGGGGTTTCTTGATTAGAATATAGGCCAAACTCATTCAATGGACAATAGTTAGATTGTTTGCCTTCTAGTCTTTTGCAGTATTGAAAGGGCTCAAGATCTCCAAGAATTGTGATTTCTCTACCGTGATGTGGGAATTTTAGACATTGATGATAAGTAGAGGGTACACCTTTGATAATGTGTATCCATGGTCATCCCAACAAGATATTATAAGGTAGATCTAGATCCAACACATGGAAAATAGTTTCAATCAAGGCCAAGCCCACTTGTAAGGGTAGTGTGATCAAACCCTTGCTTTCTCATTCTCGATCATCATAGGCCTTTATTGTGATTCATTTGTCTGCATCAATGAGGTCCTTAGAAAGACTGATATTATGAATCATTTTCAATGTGCACAAATTCAAGCCAGATCCACCATCTATAAGGATTCGTTTTATTCTTGTGGATTGGATTTTGCCTTCTATATGGAGTGATTTATTATGATGTGGGCTAGGACCATAGAAGTCCTTATTGGTGAAGAAAAGATGTTCTTGTGTGGCTAAGTTCCCTATCATAGCTTGGAATTGCACAATGTTGATGTTCTCAGGGACACGGGATTCATTTAGAGCTTTATCAAGGATCTATCTATGAATTGGCAAGGTTGTTAGGAGCTCTAGAATGGATATCTGTGTAGGTGTCTTCCCTAACTGAGCCAAAATTTTATAGCACGAGGCAGGCCGAGCAGTGGTAGGCAGTGAAGCTAGTGGATTTGTAGATGTAGAAGGTTTATTAGCAGCTTGGATAGTGACTCTGGGCCTGCGTGTGGTAGCATTAAAATCAACATCTTTGAGTATTATGGTATTAACATGTGTGTCAGTTTCTTCAATGCAGCCACAAAGAGAGTCAAACTCAAAGATATCATTTTCACTTAAACTTCCACATGTTTGATCATGACCTATGATAGTATTGGTAGAATAGTCAAACAGGATCGTGTTTGATGCATTGTTTTGATTGTGAGGTGGGAAGGGCTGATTGTAGACTTTGAGTTTCACATTAGATGAGGATGCATTCTGACCTTCAACTTCAATTTTCCCATTCTCAATGAGATCTTTCAGATTTTGTCTAAGATTCATGCATTTCTTGGTATCATGTCCCTTAATGAGATGATAATCACAATATTCATTATCTCTATACCAAATAGGTTTAGGTTGGTTCTCATCGAACGGTTGAGTATTTGGATAAACAATCATTCCTTGATCAATAAGTTGTTTAAAGGTCACATCTAGAGGTTCTGCCAAAGCTGTGAATTGTTATCATTGTCGATTGTCATTATTATTGTTGTTGTAATTGTTATGAGGAAACAAGAATGATTGATTGCACAGTTGTTGATTGTTGTTCTGATTGTGATTCTGATTGTTGTTCTGATTCTGATTGTTCTGATTGTTCTGATTGTTCTAATTCTTATTCTAATTTTGATTCTGATTGTTATTGTGATTGTTTTTATTGTTATTGTTGGATGCTTGAACATTTTGAGCATGCTTGGCATCAGTCACTCCATCATTGACAACTCCTTTGTTTTTACTCCAAAATTTTAGTTTATCATTGTTGGAGGGAGTATAATGTTTGATGCTACCTCTTTGCTAGAGGCCATCTTCAATGTCTTTTCCCTTCTTTACAAGGGATTCAAAGGTGTTAGGTGAAGCCATCTTCATTTGGAGAGACATCTCAGAGATTAAATTCTTTGTGAAGATGTCAATTAAGTGACTATCAGTTATTTTCCATGGCATGCAATTTGCAATATGTCTCCATTGTTGCAAGAAACTAGCAAAGGTTTCTCCATACTTTTGTTTAGTATTGCACAAATCACTGAGTGTTGCTTGATGCTCAATGTTATACAAATATTGTCCAACAAATTTCTCTGCAAGATCAGAGAAAGTAGAGATTGACCCATAAGGAAGGGCCATGAACCATTCTAAAGCTGCACCTCTAAGACTCCTAGTGAAGAGTCATTTTAAGTAATTCTCATTATAGGAAACTTCTTTATATGAAATGTAAAACTCTTTGAGATGTTGTAGAGGACATCTTTCACCTTTGTATTTCTCAAATTTGGCCATCTCAAAGTTTGGTGGGAATGGTTGCATTGTGATAGAATTTTCAAATGGATAGGGGCAAATCTCTTCGAAAGAAAACTCTTTCTTGCCCCCATTTTGTAAGCCTTGTACAATGCTTTTGAGCTCATTGAATTGTTGGGTAAAATTTGGAGTATTCTAGGGAACAAATGGTGGTACATAACCTCTACCTCTTCCAAATTGTGCAGCTAAAAACCTCGTGGAGGTCATACCAACAGTAGGAGGTGGTATATATTGATAGGCTCGAGATGTATTGGTTGCAGATGTCTTCATTCCTATTTTTTGAAATAGAAATGTAGCCAAGGGCATGGAAATATGCCCTATATTGTTGACATTAATTCTTTCTCCTTGAGTCATCATCATTTGAGTGTTGTTATGCGTAGTATTGTTTGGCAAGGCACTTAGGATTTGCTGAATTTGTTCTGGTGTTAATTGAGGTACTGATGCGGTTGTTGACACAGGTATTGACATGGGTATTGATGTGGAAGGCTCACTAACAGGTCCTTTACCAGTGTCACATGATGATGTATCATTGGAAGTAGAAGCCATGGATGTAGTAGTGGCAGTCGCGACTTTGGTGACATTTTGAGTAAGGAGTGTTTCATCAAAGTCAGTAGGCACCGTGACACCATTGTGAACAAGATTCAAGAATATTTTAGCACTGTTGTGCGTAATGGCCTTCTCAACCATCTCTAAGTTGTATGGATCACTAAGGAAGTCCATCACTTGGGTGTGTCTTTCTTCTTGGTCCACAAGTTTAGTTTCTTTGGGAACTTTCTCAGCTTGTACTCTAGCTCCTTGAAAATTTTGAGTGGCAAAAGGATTCTCCTCATGGGTAATAGTGTTAAATGTTGCTCGCCTCATGTTTCTAGCTTGGGATCGAGTGACTACCATACAATGGTGGATTTAGGAGAATGGAAGACAAGAAGGTGTAGGAAATGAAATGGAGCAAAGGTCTTGATTCTGGATTTGATTGGATTGATTGATGCTTGATTAAAGATTGATTTATTGATTGATTGGATTGAGGATTGATTGATTGATTTAAAGGTTTTTGGAATAAAACCTAAGCATGAAAAAACCTTATGATGATAAAAACACAAAAGGATTCAAAGAAACACCTGTTCTACTTGAAGATCAACTTGTGATCTCAAGAAAAATGGGACATCACTAAGGGATTTAAATTACTTGAGATGGACTGATGGTCTACAAGTAATGTTGTGTTTGTTTGAGGATGAAGGTTTGCAATAGTTTGATTAAGGTCTTTCAACCTAAAAGGATTGATTTGACTTGATTATTTGATCTAAATGCTCCAATAGAAGGAAGAATGATGATAGAAAAATGGAAGAATTGATCCTAGTCATATTGTTCAATGGCGATGAAAGAACTGTTGATAGAATATTTAGCCATGAAGTTGCATACTTTGTTGTTGTAAAGGATTTTATGAATTTTCTCTCAATACTCAATATCTTGTTTGACAGATGTGGTAATATGCTAATATTCCTTAGATTTGTGAGTGGTTTCCTTCTATTCTCTATAGACTGGAGGTGTTGGAAGCTTAACCTTCTTATGTTTCTTGAAATTGGTCACGTCATATGAAAAATCTGATTTTGGCTGAATGATTGAATGATCTAGGACAAATGATTTTGGGGTCCTACAAAAGGTCAAATTTTTGAATGTCTTAGAAGATTTAGAAGCTCATTGTTTTCAAGCAAAGACGACAATCTTAGACGCTACTGAAAATCTACACAGACGATAATCTACGCCGACGGTAATTTGTGCAGATGATGGATCCAAAGTGGAGACGACCGACTATTGCTAAGATAGTGTGTTGAAATTCTTGGAAAATTTTGATCTTCAGTCTGATTTTGGGCAAATTTGTTTGATGGCAAGAACTGATTTTAGCACATTCAAACCAGAAAAATAATAGAAACATGTCTCAAAACAATCCAACAAGGGACAAAGCAACCTTGAGGGATACAAGCAAATGTGACATTGGGAAACTTTGATTCAAATGGAAAGATCTCGTTTGTGTATGTTCGAGTGACTCTTTCAAGCTACTTATGTTTTTACTTGGTCTATCACAATGAAGACAGTTCAAATAGTAGCTACCTTAGGAAATTGGCTTCACATGAAATATTATAGGCCCATTGCTTGGTAGTCCTTTAGCTCACACAGTAGTGTCACCCCTGGAAGGGCGCCCATATTTTTGCCTTTTTCCAGGTATTGTTTCCGTGCTGCAAAGATCTCTTTCGCAACACAATACCCTGGGACATGTATGATGGGAATCTCACGGGGAGAATCTTCCCTCCCCTTGCACTATAATAAGTCACCATTTGGAGGTGAATCAGGTGGGCTACTAAGTTACAATTGCTAATAAGGTTTCGTGGTGTCCCCATAATCAGTTTGTACGATGTGAGACACTTAAGTCTCTAGTTCAACCATGCTAATATGCTGGGGATATTCACTGAGTATGGACTACCATTGAACACGACCCTCCTGAGCTTGAAGGGATAAACATGACCTTTGGGTTGCACTTTATTTCTATACTGGCCGAAGGGATTACCGGTTTGAGGTCATCCTCTAAAGGGGAAGTTCACCCTCTAGATAGGCCTCTCTAGAAGCTTGATTAAGTTAAGATTTCTCTTCACCCAAGATCCACGAAGGTGAGGGGAGAGGATACAACTATAACTTAATCATAGCATTACTTATATTAAGGGGTTTTAATCTACTGACAAATAGCTCGAAAGAACCGTTGAAAAATATTTCTTCAAACACACTAAGAATAATTCACTCCAAATTGAACTTAATTAGAGAAACTATGTGTTTTCTATCTAAAATAAATACACAATAGTATGGTTAATCATACTGGTTCAATTTGTTTCCCACACAACAAAAAGAAAGCTTGGAAAAGTGTGTTTATTTTCCTTATGTCATTCAAGATATGTGAAGTTCATTATATTAAGTCATTCAAGATTGGATGTGGTAAATTTACTTTTAAGAAACATACAAGTTCATTTCCCAAAATTTGTTAGAAATCAAAGGAAACCTACATGAAAACTATTAGTAGTCTTGAAGTTTCAGATATGAAACATTGCAAAAATTTATTAAAACCTAGGAAAACATGTAGACGACCAAGTATCATAGACAGTGATCTATGCAGATGGTGATATGCATAGATGATGATCAACAGAAATGATGAATCACCTGCACAGACGGCCAAATAAACAAGACTTCCACCATAACCTCAAATGAGATGAACAAGGGCACCCAATGCCTTGTTGATTTTCTCTTAGAGATGTATGTGGGTGTGCTCTCCCAAAACAATATCTAATCCCACTTGAAATGCATGAAAAAGATGAGCTAATAACTCAAGAACAAGTATAAGGAACTTGTCTCAAGCTTTCACCATTGATGAAGATGCAAGCATTAAGCTAAGATGATATGCAA
>MU225465.1:3371936-3409015 GCA_018584345.1 Thuja plicata | reverse complement strand
TTGCTCACACATGTGTGAGCAACTTTGGATGTGATGGGTCAAAGTGTACTTAAAGTACACATGTGAAGGATCTTGTAAGAGGTGTAAGAGATTTGGGCCAATAGAACACTTTTAGAAAGTGTAAGAATGTGTCATCATGGGTGTAAGAAACATTGTTGGCACCAAATAGGGATTATTTGGAAAAAAGACAATTTTTGGAAATTTGTTCACACATGTGTGACCAAATAATTAGGATTAATTGTTGTAGGAATCAAGAAATTAGCCTAATTAACCTTAGTTAATTAGTGAGTAGGTCTATTTGGTGAGAGTGATGTAAGGTAGGGTAGGATCTAGGTTCAAATTATCTTAATCTAAATTTAAAATTTATATTAATTTGGTTTAGTAGAATTTAAGTCATATAGAGGAATAAATAAATTAAAATTTATTTAAAGGGGATTAATGAGGGATAATGTATGTAAATAAAATTTAATACATATAAGGGGATGGTATTTAAATTAAATTTAAATACTAAGGAAAGTTAATCTTATTTAATTAAATAGATAGAAGAATACAACAAATATAATTAATTAAAATTAACTATAATGTTATGAGAATATTAATTAAATTAATATATGGATGATTTTAGATGTCTACACTTCCTTCTTGATTCTGGTCTTGATCCACTTGGTTCACCATGCTCAAAAGTTCTATTCTGTTCTTCTGTCTGATACTTGGGTTCCACTGTTTGAGACTCGGGTGCCTCTGTCTAAGACTCGGGTGCCTCTGTCTGTGACTAAGTTTCTTTAGTCTGTGACTCAGTTTCCTCTACCAGTAGCTCGGGTTGCACATGCTGCAACTCAGGTTGAACTGTTTGAGTTTGTGTAGATGAGTTCAATAGTTGACATCGATGCTATCCAATCACCATTGCTTGTGTCTTAGGTATAGTATCAAGTTTATAATACACAAAGTTTCTGGAATCCTGAGGATCTTTATTGCTCTGTTCTTCACCTATTTCTGCAAACTCATCAATCCTTACATGCACACTTTCTATCAATTTATGAGTAGAAATATTCAAGATTTTATATGCTTTTCTTTTACAGGAGTAGCCTAGGAATATACCTTCATCACCTTTTACACCAAAATTTCCATGTCTTGCTTCCTTCAAGATGTAACATTTACTTCCAAATACTTTGAAATAACAAACATTATCTTTATAGCCATACCATAATTGAAAATGTGTCTTCTTAGTACCTTTCTTCAGTTGAACTTGGTTGAAGGTGTGAATTGCAGGGATGATGGCTTCCTTCCAGTATTTGGTAGAAACATTCTTTTCAATCATGAAGGTTCTTGCACAATCCATAATATATTTGTTCCTTCTTTCAGCTATCTCATTCTGCTGTGGAGTACCTAGGGAAGATACTTGTCTTTTGATTCCTTTTTCATTGTATAATTCATTGAATTCATTACAGATGAATTCTCCTCCTCTGTTATATCTTAAGTATTTAAGTTTCTTTCCTATTTATTTGTCAACTCTAGCAAGGTACCACTTGAACTGCTGAAAAGATTCAGATTTTTCTTTGAGAAACATAACAGTCATCATTTTGGAATGGTCAACAACAAATAGAATGAAATACTTCTCACCTATGTAAATTTTTGTTCCAATTGGTCCACATAAATCAGTATGTACCAATTCCAAAACTTCTTATGTATTGTAATTCTTGCTCTTGAAGCTAGTTTTTCCCATCTTCCCAATTTGACATTGTTTTCATATTACTAATTCAAGTTTCTTGAAAATATGAATACACCTTACTCTTTTGTTCTTTCTTATGTTGATCGGGTTATCAAAGTTCACATGACATAACCTTTTATGCTATAACCAACTTTCTTCTACTTGTGCAATAAAACATGAACTTTCATTGAGATCAAGATAACATAGATTACTTTTTGTTTGCCTGCCAGTTCTAACTAGGTTTACCTTACCATCTAGGAGTTTGGCCTTCCCATTCATGAATTCTACCTTGAAACCAATGTTATTCGGCTGTGCCACACTTAGTAGATTGCACCTTAGACATTCAACTCAATAAGAATTATCACATTTGATTCCTTCTATTAAAGCAGTACAACCTTTACCTTTCACATAGCAGGGTTCATCATTTCCAAAATTCACACTCCCACCATCATAGTGCTCAAGATGTTCAGATTTGGTTTTATCACCAATCATGTGGTGAGAACAACCACTATCAATTATCCAAGTGTCATTTTTGCTAATATGAGAGTATAGTGTTGTATTTTCATTATCTTCATTATTTGACTCATCCTTAATAGCAATATAAACCATTTCATCTTCATCTTTATCACTATTAGAATTTTTAGCAATATAACATGATTTCTTACCTTTTTCTTTGTAGTTTTTGAAATACTTCTTTCCTTTATACTTGTTGAACTTTGTATCACCTTTTTCTTCCTTGTTTGGACACTTAGCAACAATGTGACCAACCTCATCACATGAAAATAAAATCAATGGTATTCTTCCTTTGTACTGTCCTTTTCCTTTTGTAGCTCTCCTTGCAAGTAATGCTTCAATGATTTCTTGGTCTTCATCATCAAATTCACCATCACTATCACTGTCAATCTGTTTTCCTTTCATCTTTCCAAGGTTTAATTTAGCTTTGAATGCAGACTCAAGATTGCTAGGATTAGGAGAGTAATTGTCAAAGTTATCCAACTCAAAAGTTGTAAGTCTTCACACCAATCCATCTAGAGTTATACCATTATTGCATCTCATCTCTTGAATAGCTAAAACTATAATTGCATAGATAAGAAGTAAAGTCCTCATTACCTTACTATCCACTATTGTGTTTTCAATCACTCCACTGGAGGCTCTGATAACACTGACCCTTTTTTTGATTCTTTCATTGTATTTTTTAATGTCCTCTCCTTCATTTTCATCTGATCAAATTGACCTTGGAGACTTTCTGCTTTGGCTCTCTTTACATTGACATCTCCTCCATGAATATCATGCAGTTTGTTCCACATATCAAAGGTAGTAGGGCAGTCCTTAACTTCATCAAATTCAAAATAGCTGAGTGCAGAGGCTATATCAATCATCATTATGTTATGATGCTTCATGTCTATCATCTGATCCATAGTAAAAGGTCTCGGTGGTTCCACATACCTATGGTCTAATAATTGCAAACTAGTATCTCCAATAGTAGATAGATGTAGCCTCATCAAACATTTCCATGCAGAAAAATAGTCTTTGTGAAGCTTAGGGATCTCCCTTCTATAAGACATTTTTGATCTTTATCTTAGGTTTTGAAACCTTCCTTGCAAGCACTTGCAGCTTTGATACCAATTTTTGGATATGAGTTGAGTAACTAAGAGGGGAGGGGTGAATCAGTTACCAAAAAAACAAATCCAAGTCATTTAGATGTCTTAAACATATTTGTCACTATTGCTCGGTTAACATAGATATTCTACTATCACTCGGTTAACATAGAAAATATTAAGATATTAACTATGATTATCCTTTAGTAATTAATTGCAGAAACATAAACCATAAAGAAAATAACATGTACACAGATAATACCAAGATTTAACATGGAAACCCAATATGGGAAAAACCACCAATTGCAACTAGACACTATATTTCACTCTTCTAAAGTGAGCCCTATTAGGAGAAAACCCTATTAAAGGTTACAATAACACAGCATTAGGTGTGACCCTGTTAGAGGATTTAATCACCCTATAAGGAGTGGCCTTGTTAGAGGTCTTCAAACACTTCAATGCAGAAATGTAACCTTGTGAAAGGATTTACAAAATACTATTAAGTCTACTTTGTTAAGATATTTTGATCACTGCTACAATTGTTAGAGAGTAACAATGGATTGAACTATTTTGATAAGCAACTATCTTTGCTGATTCAGATCTCTGTTCTAGATTTGATTACTTGATCCTCACTGTTCATATATTTTGTGCAACTCTCTATGTCCTGTCCTTAATTAGAATCCCATCTGATTTTTCCTTCACTCTTCATGTCATAAACACATATCTATTCTAATTACCTATCTTTTTTCAATCCAAACTTGACCTTATATATATATGATAAGCCTTGTCAAGTCAGCCTTAATAACCTTCCAAATAAATAATACAACTCATCTCCTTCAACTGCATATAACAAATTAACCATAAAATGTAAACTGTTGTTAGTCGGCTAACAGTAAATGTTTATCTTGGTCAACACTGAAATCCTTCAATACCCGACCAACACTGTAATGCCCAAGTGAACTTGGTTAGAACTAAAAATAAATTTGGTCCTCTTTAATTCCCGAGAGTGCTTGACATGGACTGACTGTACCTGGATAGGATTAGACATTTGTGTAAACATAACTATACTTGTGTAAACATCATTGAAAACACACAATTGAATAATTGTCATCAACAAGTAAGGTATTGAGAACTTTAATTCCTGTCTATGCAATTAGGGTTTTATCTATTCAAGAGATGAGGTGTAGGAATGATATAACTCTAGATGCATTGGTTGGAAGGCTAATAGCTTTTGAGTTGGACAATTTTGACAATTATTCTCCTAATCTTAGCAATTTTGAGTCTGCATTCAAAGCTAAAATAAGCCTTGGTAAGATGGATAGAAACTCAAAAGGAATACAGATTGACAATGATAGTGATGATGAATATGATGATGAAGATCTATAAATAATTGAAGCACTACTTGCAAAGAGAGCTGCCAAAAGAAAGGGAAAGTACAAAGGAAGAATACCATTGATTTGCTTTTCATGTGACGAGGTTGTCCACATTGCTGCTAAGTGTCCAAACAAAGAAGACAGAGATGAGAGAAAGTTCAACAACTACAAAGGCAAGAAATATTTCACAAGTCACAAAAGCTACAAGGAAAAGGTAAGATATCTTGTTCTATTGGAAAAGATTCTGATAGTGATGAAGATGAAGATGAAATGGTTTTCATTGCTATTAAGGATGACCTAGATAATGAAGAAAATGAAAATATTGCACTTTTCTCTCATGTTAATGACACTTGGATAATTGATAGTGGTTGTTCTCACCACATGACCGGTGATAAAACAAAATTTGATCATCTTGAGCACTATGATGGTGGGAGTGTCAGATTTGGGAATAATAAACCTCGTTATATGAAAGGTAAAGGTTGTATTGCTCTAACTAAAGGGATAAAATGTGATAATGCTTATTGGTTTGAAGGAATAAAGCCTAATCTAGTGAGTGTGGCATAGTTGAATAACATTGGTTTCAAGGTAGAATTCATGAATGGTAAGGCCAAGCTCTTGGATGGTAAGGGAAACCTAGTTGCAACTGGCAAGAAAACAAAAGGTAATCTATTCTATCTTGATCTCATTGAAAGTTCATGTTTTATTGCACAAGTATTAGAAATATAGTTATGCCATAAAATATTGTGTCATGTAAATTTTGATAACCTGGTCAACATAAGAAAGAACAAAAGAGTAAGAGGTATTCCTATTTTGAAGAAACCTGAGTTGGCAATGTGCAAACAATGTCAAATTGGGAAGATGGGAAAAACTAGTTTCAAGAGGAAGAACTACAATATTGAAGAAGTCTTGGAGTTAGTGCATACTGATCTATGTGGACCAATTGGAACAAAAAGTTACACTGGAGTGAAGTATTTCATTCTATTTGTTGATGATCATTCCAGAATGATGACTGTTATGTTTCTCAAAGAAAAATCAGAATCTTTTCAGAAGTTTAAGTGGTACCTTGCCATAGTTGAGAAGGAAACAAGAAAGAAACTAAAGTGCCTAAGATCTGATAGAGGAGGTGAATTAATTTCTAATGAGTTCAATGAATTTTGTAATGAAAGAGGAATCAAGAGACAAGTATCTGACCCTGGTACACCACAAGAAAATAGAATAGCAGAAAGAAGAAACAGATCTATTGTGGATTGTGGAAGGACCTTGATGATTGAAAAGAATGTTGCAACCAAATACTAGAAAGAAGCTATCAGCACTATAGTTCACACCTTGAAAAAATTTCAACTGAACAAAGGTACTGATCATACACCCTTTGAATTATGGTATGGCTATAAACCTAATGTTAATTATTTCAAAGTATTTGGAAGTAAATGTTACATCTTGAAGGAAGCAATAAATGGAAAATTTGATGCAAAAGGTGATGAAGGCATATTCGTAGGCTACTCCTGTAAAAGAAAAGTATATAAATGTTTGAATCTTGCTACTCATAAATTCATATAAAGTGTACATGTAAAGATTGATGAGCTTGTAGAGAGAAGTGAAGAACATAGCAGTAAAGAGCCTGAGGACTACATGAACTTTGTGTATTATGAACCTGATACTATACCTAGGACACAAGCAATGGTGATTGGACATAAACCATGCCAACCACTGAATTCATTAGCACAAACTTTGTTAAGACCTGTGCAACCTGAGCTACTAACATTTGCAACCAAGTCTCAGATAGAGGGAACCTACTCTCAGAAAGAGGAAACTGAGTCTCAGAAAGAGACAACCGAGTCTCAGATAGAGGAAATTGAGTTTCAGTCATAAGAGAAGAACAAAATGTTTGAGCATGGTGAACCAAATGAAGCAAGCCTAGAATCAAAGAATAAGGAACCTATACTTGCCAAATATGTCAAAAGGCATCATGCACCAGATAAAATAATTGGAGATTAGACAAAAGCTATAATGAAAAGGAACAAACTTAAAGGTAGATGTTTGCGTAGTGAAATTTAACCTAGATCCCTTAAAGATGCCTTGAATGATGAAAGTTGGATAGAAGCCATGAATGAAGAGATTGAGAATATAGAAAATAACAAGACATGGACTCTTGTTCCTTGACCAAAAGACAAGAATGTGATTGGTACTAAGTGGGTTTTTAGAAACAAGTTAAATTAAAAAGGTGAATTTTCTAGAAACAAGGCAAGATTAGTGTGTAAAGGATATGCTGAAGAAGAAGGTATTGATTATGAAGAAAATTTTTCTCATGTTGCAAGACTTGAAGGATTCAAAAATCTTCTGGCATATGCATCACATAAAGGGTTCAAGGTATACCAAATGGATGTAAAATCTGCATTCTTGAATGGAATTCTGGAAAAGGAAGTCTATATTGAGCAACCTAAAGGTTTTGTTGATCCTAAAAAAAAGAATATGGTTTGAAAATTGCACAAATATTTGTATGCACTAAAGAAATCTCCTAGAGCTTGGAATGAAAGACTACATGGTTCCCTAATAAGTATTGTATTTTGGAGAACTAATGATAATAGTAGCTTGTGCATCAAACAAGGACCTCAAAACAAGATACTATTAGCAGAGATATTTGTTGATGATATACTATTCACTGGACATGATGATTTATGCAAAGCATTCTTTGAAGCAATGAGTAAGGAATTTGAGATTTCTATGTTTGGAGAAATCAAATTATTTGTTGGTTTACAAGTTCATCAGATGAAGGATGGAATCTACATTACTTAGTCTAAATACATCAAAGAGATACTAAAGAAATTTGGAATGCAAGATTCCAAACCAACTAGGACACTTATGTATACTAGACATAAGTTGTCTAAGTATGATGATTCAAAGGAGGTAAATCAGACTACCTACAAATCCATGATTGGTAAACTTCAATATGTTGTTCACACTAGGCTTGATATTGCATTAACAGTTGGTATTGCTGGAACATTTTTAGCTAATCCTAGAGAGAATCATTTCATGGCTATCAAAATGACTATGAGATATCTTAAGGGCACTAAAGATTATGGATTATGGTATAAGAAAGGATGAAAAATTGATTTGAAGACTTTTACTGATGCTAATTGGCCATGAAGTGTTGATGACATGAAGAGTACGAGTGGTGGAGCGTTCTTTCTTGGAAAGAGGTTAGTCTCCTAGACTAGAAAGAAACAAAATCATTTCTCAGTCTACAACAAAGGTAGAGTATGTTGCTGCAACAGTGAATTGTTCAAATATCATATGGTTTAAACAACTATTTTCAATTATGAAGGAGGCAATAAAATATCTAGTTATTATCTACAGTGACAACACTAGTGCTATTAACATTTCAAAGAACCCTATGATGCATACTAAGACTAAGCATATTGTAATAAAGTATCATTTCTTGAGAGAATTGGTTCAGGACAAGGAAGTAAGGTTGGAATATGTGAATACTAAAGAACAAATTGTAGACATATTCAAAAAACCTTCACCTAAGGATGCATTATTGCATCTTAGAGGAAAAATAGGGGTGGCTCCCCTAACTGAAGCTCACTAAAGCACATATTAGTGATGCATCAACCAAGCTATAGTGAAGATCTAACAAGTTGATGTAGATTGTCAGAGCTTATTACATATGAAGCAGTACATCAGGGACATTACAACTTCATTAGATGGAGTCTTTGGCATTGGATGTCAAAGAGGGAGAGATTATTGATGTCATGACAAAGAAATCAGTATATCAGAGGGAGAAATTTTATTAGAAACATAGATTTATGTAAGAGGGATAAATATGTATATCAGTGATTGTGAAGCCATTGGGAGTTTTCTGGATGAGAATCAGAATGAAGCTAAGGACATTAAAAAATTTATTCTTGTTTTTGTTTCTCTAAAATTCTTTGTATAATGACATGTGTTGCCATTAATGCCAAAGAGGGAGATTGTTGAAGACAATTATTCAATTGTGTATTGTCATTGATGTTACACAAATGTATTGATGTTACAAAAATGTCAAAACCTAACCGAGCATAGTCAGTGTATGCCGAGCTCTCTTGACATTCAAGAAGACTCTTGTATCAGCCAAGTGATTTTCTCTATTAACCAAGCTTAGTCAGGTAATGAAGGAAGTTCTATATCAACTGAGTTTACTCAGGCAATACTGTAAGTTTAGTTTCAACCCAATAACGGCCGGGCATCGAAGGATTACAATGTTAACCAAGTTATGCATTTAGTGTCAGCCAACTAACAAAAATTTACAATTTATGTTTAATTGGTTAATTGTAGCCGATAGATTTGAGTTTTATTGTTTATTTGGAAGGGCATTCAAGATGAATTGAGAAGGATTATCATATATATACAAGTTCAAGTTTGGATTGAATTTGTGAAAGAGTTTTTTGATATGAAGAGTGAAGGTGAAGTAAGAAGGAATTTTGATTAAGGACATAATATCCAGACCGAGCTACAAAAGAATATTTGATCAGTAAGGATCCAGTTAAATCCATAATAGAGATATGAATCAACAAAGTTAGTTGCTTCTTCAATCAGGTCAACTCATTGTTACTCTAAAAATTTTAGCTGTGATCCAAATCTCTTAACAAATTAGACTTAACAGTCTTTCATAAATCCTATCACAAGGTGACATTTCTACATTGAAGTGTTTGAAGACCTCTAGCAAGGCTACTCCTAACATGATGATTAAATCCTCTAACAGGGTCACACCTAGCAGTGTTTTTTGTAACCTTTAACAGGGTTGGATCCTAACAGAGCTCACTTTAGAAGAGTGAAAAATAGTAACTAGTTGCAATTGGTGGTTTTCCCAAATTGGGTTTCCACATTAAATATTTGTGTCATTTGTGTACCTATTATTTTGTTTATGCTTTATGTTTCTATACTTAATCACTAAAGGTTAATCACATTTCATATCTTAAGATTTCTTTGGTAACCGAGTTACAGCAAAATATATTTTATTAACTGAGCAGAGTGATAAGTTTGATTAAGACATCTAAGGGACTTGGATTTGTTTTTGTGGTAACTGATTCACCCCTCCCCTCTCAGTTACTCAACTCATTTCCAACAAATTATTTAATACATACTGTGAAGAACATGGAATAAATAGACACACATTAGCTCCTAGGACTCCACAATAGAATGTGATAGTAGAGAAAAGAAACATAAGTATATTAGATGCTCTAAGGACTATGTTTTTGGAAGGAAATGTGTCACATGTTCACTGGAGAGAAGTGGTTGGCACTATTGTGTACACCTTGAACAAAATATAGATCAGAGAAGGTATAAGTAAGACTCCTTATGAATAATGGTTTGATCATACACCTACTATAAAATATTTTAGAGTATTTAGAAGTAAATGTTATATCAAAAGAGATGATGAGATAGGGAAGTTTGATGCTAGAAGAGATGAAGGAATTTTTCTTGGTTATTCTACTAAGAGTAAAGCATATAAATTTTTCAATCTGAGATTGAGGAAGTTTATTGAAAGTGCCAATGTGAGGATAGATGAAAAGTTTTGGATTTAGGAAATAATGTATGACTGTGGTCAGATTATAGAGATGAAAGAGGTCACTACTAAACCTAAAGAACCTTTGATGATTGAAAATGAAATTGAATATGAAGTGACTGAAGTTACTGAAACTCCAAAGAATCTAAGGTCTGTTAAGAAGAACCATCCTAAATATTAAATTATATGTGATGCAAATAAAGGTATCATGACTAGAGCTAGAGTTAGAGATGATATTTGTTTGATTGCTCAAGTTGATTCAAAGACTACTGATGAAGCATGTAGAGATTAATCTTGGACTAAAGCTATGGAAGAAGAACTAGAACAAATAAACAAAAACAATACATGGGAATTGGTTCCAATGCCTAAGAAAAAAATTGTGATTGGTAAAAAATGGTTTTTTTAGAAATAAGATGGATGAGGAAGGAACGGTGGTAAGAAACAAGGTTAGACTGGTATGTAAAGGCTACTCACAAAAAGAAGGCATAGACTATGAAGAAATTTTTTCTCCTGTTGCTAGATTGGAAATAGAAGAAGTTTACATTGAGCAACCTGATGAGTTTCCTTTGATAGAAGATGAAGACATGGTTTGTAAGCTGAAGAAAGCACTGTATGGACTGAAACAAGCATGTAGAGTATGGTATGGAAGATTGGACAAGTATTTACTTTGTCTTGGTTTTAGAAAAGGTAATGCAGACAATAATCTATATTTAAGAACAGATGAAGATGAAATCTTAACCATAGAATTTTTTTTTGATGGTATCATTTTTGGAGGCAATGAAAAGATGAGTAAGAAGTTCTCTAAAGAAATAGAAAAATGAATTTGACATGTCAATGATTGGTGAAATGAATTTTTTTCTTGGTTTGCAAATTAATTAGAGTAAGAATGAAATTTTTATATCTCAGACCAAGTATCTTAAGGAAATGTTGAAGAAGTTTGGAATGGAAGATTGTAAGCCTATTGGAACACCTATGGTGACAGGACATAAACTAACTAGTAATGATGAGACTCAAAGTGTTGTTCAGACAAAGTATAGATCTATGATTGGTGGTCTACAATATATAACTCACACTAGACCTGATATTACCAATGCAGTTGGTATTGTGGCAAGGTATCAAGAAGATCCTAAAGAGACACATCTTGCTGCTATGAAAAGCATTTTCAGATATTTGAAAGGAACAACAAAATATGGATTATGGTATGAAAAATTAGATGATTTCATTTTATAGGCTTATACTAATGCTTGTTGGGCTGGAAATGTGGATGATAGAAAGAGAACTAGTTGTGGTGCATTTTTCCCTGGGAAAAGGTTGGTTTCTTGGTTGAGAAAGAAGAAAAACTATATTGCTCAATCTATTGCTAAATCAGAGTATGTTGCTACTGCAATAAATTGCACACAAGTTGTCTAGATGAAACAAATGCTGAAGGACATTGGAATAATTTTTGAAGAACTAGTGGTTATCTATTATGATAAAACCAACACAGTGAATATGTGAAAGAATCTTGTAATGCATTCAAAGACTAAACATATTTCTATTAAGTATCATTTCTTGAAGGAGAAGGTAGCTGAGAAAGAAATAAAACTGGAATATATTAGCACAAAGGAACAGATAGTAGATATATTTACAATTTGTTTTTTTTCAAAAGATGATTTTGAATATCTTAGAAGAATTCTTGGGGTTAGAGCCCCTCCTTGTGATAATTAATTGATGCAGATATGCATCAATCCAGTGGATTTTAGAGCTATATCATTTTTTGGACTTGATGTATGGATCTACTCCTCAGGGGGAGTGATCAAAGGAACACTAGAGCACATTTGGGTGATCTTGCACCTAGATGTTGGACATGAAGATTTGAAAAATCTATAGAAGATTACAAATGAGTTATGGAACCCTTTTCCATTGCTGCCAAAGGGGGAAGGAATCTATGTGAAAATCCCTACTACTTTGGGGAGATTTATGTTGAGGATATTGAGAAGATTGTATTGAGAGGAGAAATTTTTTTGAGTTGATTTTGGGTTGATGGATTTTACCATATGTTGCCATCAATGGAAAAGGAGGATATTGTCAGATGATATTAGTTTTGGGTACTGATCATGTTGCTGATATGCATTTTTTGTCATTGATGTCAACACATGTTTTTGTTGACAGAACATACTAGTTACTTGACTGGCAGAAGTGTACGGATACTATAAAAATGTTTTAGAATGATCAAAGTTGGTTATATGAAGAAGGATGTGTGTTTACCTTATTCCTAAGGTCACTTGGCTTTATGTTTCATATTGTGTCTATTAACATTTTTTTAGTGAAGACTAGTTTCTGGACTGTAAGTGTGATGCTTGACAGAGCAGGTCTCTATGTTTTAGGTATATCTTATTGGCGAAGATATTTCAGAAGAAGTGAGCTTACTAGAGGACTGTATACATAATTTGGAATATTTTATTGTGTTAGATTAGCGTGAGAATTTTGGTGATGTCAGCTGTGGTGTGCATTCTAGAGGAGATCTATTTGGTGACTGACTTCAGACATGTAGCGTGTAATATGAATTGTGAGCATGGATTGTGGATCTTGAAGTATAAATGATTGATTGTAAATGATGTTTACTTGTTATAGGTACTTTGTGTATCTTAGCAAGGGGTTATATAATTATTTTTATATTGGGAAAGCCTAATTGGCCGAGCTAATAATTATTTGTGTATTAGGAAAGCTTAATTGGTTGAGATAATGGATTATTGCAAAAGGGTATATATGAGTGATCTTTTCTTTTGGAATGATGTGGTAGTGGAAGAGAAGTGAAAGCTATGAGGCTTGTTTGTATCTGGATGTAGAGAAGAGTTTTGTGATAAGAATACTTCATTGGAACTAACCAAGAAAAGACAGTTTCTATCAGACAGTTCATTGGATTGTGCATTTCCTATATACACTTGTTTGGATTGTGAATCCTTGAGGGTGGATTTAACCTTCTTTGGGAAGTGTTCCTGGGTAGCGAGCAAACTAATTTTCTTAACTCCTAACAAGGTCTATCTCCTAAGAGGGACTGTAGTGTAATGTTGTAATAAGCTCCTAACATGGCTAAATTTTTTAACAGGGATACTATACTCTCAGTACATTATTTGTGGTTGTTAATTCCCACCGGGTTTTTACCTTTAACATGGTTTCCTCAAAAACAAGCATTCTTTTATTGTGTTGGCATTTACTATGTTATCATTTGCATTATAGCTTTGGTTTACAAATTTTAAATTTAATAATCTATACCACAACTGATTCACCTCCCTCTTAGTTGTCTTGTGGACTTTTATTCCTAACACGACCATCCTCTGGTATCCTCCATTATCATGAATACTCTTTAATGAATATATGCATGTGATCATCCCTTAGTATTTTACAAAGGTTGCATTTTTTTTTATCATCAGACAGATTCATAATCGCCACCTTCCAAACCCTGAATGAGAACGATAATGACGTATCAAACGATAAACAAAACCATAATAGTTATAAAGATATAATTAAAGTATTAAAACAAAGAAAATAAATCTATGTCACGCTGCCACCTAATCTATTTGTTTTTTTTCCAATCAGGACATTGTCATAATATTTCAATGCCTTAATGGGTAAAGATCATGTAATTTCTAATCACGGGAATGTGGCAGCCGTAGATTTTCATCGTGTCTTAACTGTCGATTAACCTATCTTCACTTAAACCGTTAGTGGGTCTAGGACACATGGAAATTAGTCATGATTCCTTGATGGAAAAAAGGATGTGCATCTTCAATTTGAGGCATTATGCCTGCTATTGATCTTCATTAAAATTAACTGTACATCAATCTTTTGCTTTTTGTAAAACTTGATCACCTTTTTTGATCAGTTTAAAGATCACCGTTGATCTAACCCACGTGCTGAAAGATTGGAGTTTTAGTAACTCACACTTTAACCAACTTTAGAGATTATGTGTACCCTCATTATCCTGCTCAATGAATCATGTATTGCTATCTATATCCTTGTTGTCTCACCATCCACAATATTTGCAAGACTAGGACACATGTCACCGAGTCTCGTTCCCTTGAAGGATAAACATCCCACATCTCCGCTTTGAGGAATTACACTAGCGATAGATCCTCACTGAACATTAACTGTTGATCATCGCATCTTAATATTTAAGAGCTTGTGGGCTTGGGACAAGTTATTGGTTCTTTTTTATGCTGTGATAACTCGATAGCAAACTTTTCAATTCACAACTGATCTTTAAGAGTAGCCAACTCCAAGTAGTTCACCAAGTCTAAAAAGGACCAACTAACAAGGATGTGGATCCATGCTTCTACACTTTAAGATCTACAAAACCAAGGGGGGGACACCCTTTAATTCCTTCAATATTCTATTTGGCATCAATCAGCAGAGATCTCACAAAGGCTCCACATGACGAGGAGATACTAGGTAACTGACTAGTCACCCATTGAACATCAACCTTGAAGTGGAGCGTGAGATTAGTAAAACACCAAAGAACACATGAAAAATAGGATATTTTTGAGTTTATATTTAAGATGCAGAACATAGACAAGACCAATCTATCATGTATCAATAATGAATATATTTATTTCTAATTAGTGCCTTGTCCATTGGGTAATACTTCTAGTTCAGGAGCAGCATACAGAAAAAATCTACAATCGAAGACTCAAAGCCATGAATACAAATGATATCAGACCATTAACTACTTGTAAAAAATACTTATCTAGAACATATGAGCTTATGTCATATCCATAGCTTTATTTAATCTGATTGTAGATTAGAACTAAGGACTTAGAACATATACATAGATGAATCCATGCAATGAATCAGAAAATTCATAACCCAAATAAACAAGACAGAGGAGAGAATTGAATATTTCTTTTCTACCAATCTGATCTACAAAATTTACCACTTCAACAATATACAAAAGATCAAAAAACATCTATTCTATTTGATAGCAAAACTAATACAATCCATGAACTACATCCCTAATGGAACCAAGCCAAAATTGGAAGCTCTTAGAGTTAAGCACAACTTGAAGCTCTCTATGAAGGCCAAGAGTTGGAACCCCTATTCTATCCAAAAAATAAGAGTATATGGGAAGAGAGACATCCTGATTCCTCCTTGCATAGACACCTGTCAATTCCCCAAAAATATTTGCAATTGATCCCCTCTTCAAACTGCCAAAACTTGATATGATTTGCAGAAAAATATCATTTGTTTTTCCTTTGAGAATCCTCTCCAATACTATCCATGGATGCATGATAATATTTGAAACTAAAATATTACTCCTAATGTTTTGATTTAATAGAGTCTATGCAAGCTTTATGATAACAATTTTTATCTTTTCTTTTAATATTTCATACTTGCACTTTAATATCTGCATTTTAAATTCCTTATTATCCCGGTGCATACATCCATTTTAATAGTCCACCTTTTAGCTTTTTTCTCACTTCCCAACATATTAATATTTATTTCTTTTTTCTTCTTTTATTTGAGTAATTAACATAATATGAAATTAGGATGGAAGGAATGGTAGGAGGAAGCGCAGGCCCGTTCGTAGGGGTGACCAAAAATCAATGTCAGGGTAAGCAATCTTTAGGTATTAGTCAGCAGTTGGAAATACAAGAGGAAAAATTCCAGCAGTACTGTCAGGACACAGGAATATCACTGCATAGGTGGAAAAAACATGGCAGAAGGAGTCACTTGCAGTTGCAGAGCCAAAGATTTGAGCAGTACTGTGAAGACAATGGAATTCCTCATTCTAAACAATCATCATTCGAGAGTAATGACTTTTCTCATATATTTTATTCTATGCCTGTGGTTCAACGTGTCAGTTCAGATCATTGTAGTCTTCATTTTCAAAAATGTTCGTATGTGGAAAGAAACCCTAATAAGGGTTTGGCAGATCAAAAAGGGCTGAACTCAATCTTTTTGGGAAAGGCAATAGTTCAGCCATCCAAACCCTTTTTTGTCAATCCTTGAATCTATGTTTGTCGATTCACGAAGCAGCAATTATTAAAAGGTAGTCTGCAACCTACGTCTAAGAGACCTTGGCATGCTTCATCTACATTTGAATCAGGAGAATCTTCCAAACAACATGCTGATTGCGAAATGTATTCTTCGCATTTTCAAAAAATTCCTGGGTGGGAAAATTCTTTTTTCAAAAAATTGGATCCACCATTGAGAGGGCTATATAGAAATCTAAATCATTTCAATCCCAGGAAGTACTTTGGTCATGGTAGAAAGATGAATAAGGGAAAATAGCCCATCTTTGATATTTGTGATGGGACTCCGCCTGTGTCTCTAGAACACATTCATAATGCTTCACCAAACACTCAATCCAAAGATAATAATAAAAGCCAGGCCATCTCTATTTCCCCAATTCCAACCAGGGCCCCCTTCAATCTAAAGGTTTCTAAATAGATTTGGCAAAAGAAAGCCTTGACATATGCAGATGCAGAATATCTGCATAACTCGCCGAGTGGGAGAAAGAGTCCGATGGTCACTTTACCTTATCATTTACTTCAACACTCTATTGGTCTTCTATGCCAATCAGCTCTTATTGGTAAGTTTGCTTCAACTTCCTTAGCATTTACAGTCATTAAGGAATGGGCTTTTGTGTCTTGGCCTGGTTTAACAGATATTTTTTATATTGATGCAGAATCCAAGTATTTTGTTTCCCTCTTTGAATCTAAAGAGAATAGAAATTCCGTTCATAAATAGAAGGGCTGGTTTTGCAAGGGGTCTGGTCTTCATACTTTGATCTGGACCCCAAATTTTAATCCCAAGGATCCACTCCCCCAGTTCTTCCCTCATTGGATTTCATTCCCATTGCTGCCACTAGAATATCGCGATCCAAAGATTATTGAAATCTTAGCTAACAAATTGGGTATATTCCTCAAGCATGATCTCATTCCATTCGATTGCCTACATTTGGAAGTTAGATTTTGCCTTATCATTGATACCAGTAAACAATTTCCTACATCAATTTTTCTCAAATCTCAGTGGGGCGAATGGGAACAGACAATTAAAATTCAAGATGCAATCAAAGTTAACAAATATCAGCATCGACTGGGTCATTTTAATACCCAGTGTCAAGCTCAAGATATTGGTGTCACGCTTCTTTGCTCAGATTATTGCTCTGATCCGATGAAATGTTCTAAAAAATCTGACTTGAGTGATCGCAATCCATATCATATTGTGCAAAATGAAACAACGATTGACCGATCGGTGGGATTTGTGAGTACAATGCCAAGTTCTAAGTTTATATGCTTTCTCAAGTGGTTTCTATCATTTACCAAGAAATTTTCTACCACAGTAACTTTGTGGGTGCCATTTCCCCCTGCTTCTCAGAATACTCTGGTGCCATACTCTTTCTGCCAAGTTACTGGGGAGTTTCTGAAAAAGATTGGTAGTTTTCCTATAACTCTCTCTAGACAAATGTTTATTACTCCCACATTAGTAGGCATAAAGGTTAGGCAAATAGTAGATCAAATTATCTCAGAGATAACTAATAACATTATTTTTTGCATAGCAAGGGAAGAAGGTTTTAGTGTGAGTGATAACGATTCTTCAAAGCTCGATAGTCTGCTCTGAGATTTTTAGTTTTGGAATAGTGAGGATACTGATCAATTTTCCAGATTTAAGTTGATCACAGATGGGGAAATCAATTTACTGCCTAATAATTCCTTAATAGGTATTCCTCCTAAATCTATTTATTGTTTGCAACAAGACAATGCAGAGAAACTTGAAATCATCCCTTACATGGACCCTTTGGGTTTGTAGAAGTGTCTATACCAACTAGAACAGAGCTCAAATTATAATATGACAACTCAAGTTCTTAGTAGTTGGCCTCATGAAGATTTAATATCTAGTCCCCAATCATCCATGGATATTGAGTTCCATACTGTTAATCAGAATTTTGATCATAATCAAACATTTTCTATTGTGCAATCACCTTCGAAGACCATACTTTCCCCCAAAATGCCAAAGTCAAGAGGCAGGCCGAAGGGGTCCAAGACCAAGTCAGAAATAGCAGCTGGTATTCAAACTACTTTGGATGCCCAATTTGTCATTACTAAAAGATCGAAAAGGAGAACAAGAGGTTCTCCTTGTCCAAAATTAAGATAAACTCATGGAATGTCAGAGGAATTAATGCCTATGACAAGCGGCATAGGATCAAACAAATTGTTGATTCTATGCAAGCATATATTGTTATGCTTCAGGAGACTAAATTATCGCAGGATATTTATGAAAGAACCATTGCTAAATGGACCAGATGGAATTCTTTGCATACTTCAAGCTTGGGTGCATCTAGTGGACTTGCAGTATTATGGAATCCTCAAAACATCTAGGCGTGCTCATCCAACAGGAGTCTAACTGGCAGATGCTGAAAATTTCTGAGTTTGATTCATCATTTATTTTGATCAATGTATATGGCCCTGCTCCTACATAGGAGAAAGCTAGAGTTTGGGATTCGATTACTCAATTCATCCAAGTTAAGGATTCTCTAGATGTTATTATTGGTGGGGATTTTAATGCACTTCTGTCACACAAGGAGAAAACAGGGGGTATTACTCCTCCTATTAGAACCATTCAAGATTTCAATTGCTTTGTGGACAATAATAATCTTATGGATATCTCCCCGACTAATGGGTCCTTTACTTGGACAAATAAGTGGTCTGGCTTTGCACACATTGTTGCTCGACTGGATAGATTCCTTTTGACACAAGACTAGAAACTTAAGGATGTGGATATCTCTTCAAACATTCTTCTTCATCCAGGTTCTGACCACTTCCCAATTTCACTTAATATTACCAATTCTCACAAAGGAAATGATATCCAATTTCATTCCTCTTTCAAATTTGAAAAAATGTGGCTACGCCATCCTCTTTTTTTACAGCATATCCAACAATGGTGAATTAATGCACCGCATGTTGTAGGAACCAAGATGCATCAATTTGGCATGAAATTGAAGTTTGTTAAAAGTCATATCAGAATCTAGAATCAACAGGTTTTCAAAAATGTTTTTAGACAAAAAGAGGAATTTAAAAAGAAATTAGAAGAATTTTATAGCCACATTGTCCAAAATGGTATGAATGAAGACACTCATGCTAAGCAAAAAGATCTTCAGCAAGAATGGGAGGAGTTGTGTAGTCGTGAAGAAATCTATTGGAGACAAAAATCTAGAGAACTTTGGTTGCATGAAGGAGATAGAAACACAAAATATTTTCATTCATCAGCCAAACAAAGGAAAGCTAATTCAACCATTTTTCAAATTGAAGATACCCAGTCTAGAAATCTTATTACAAATGTGCAGCATATTCGTGAAGAAGGGGTTAAATTTTTTAAGAATTTACTTGCTCCTGCTGCTTTTCCATCACCCACAGAGGCACAAGTCAATGAGATTCTAGCATCCATTCCATGCATGGTGTCTGAGCATGATAATGATATGTTGATGGCCCCATTTTCCATCCAAGAGCTTTGAAAGGTGGTCTTCTCCTTTCCTCCAAATAAAGCTCCAGGGCCGGATGGCTTCTCTGCACTATTTTATCAAAGTTGTTGGGACATTATTGGATGGGATTTATTATATGCAGTGGAGGAATCAAGAAAAAATAAGAGTATGCTCATATTTTAACACTACCAATATCTCAATAATTCCAAAAGTCAAGAATCCAAAAACATTTGCAGATTTTAGGCCAATTTCATTATGTAATCTGACATACAAGATCATTACCAAGGCCATTTATTTAAGATTACAACATCGTATTCCATCCATTATCTCCATGGAACAAGGAGGCTTTTTCTCGGGTAGAGAAACAATGGAAGGAGCATTAGTGGCTCATGAGGTTCTACACTTAATAGACTCTAATCATTCATCAAATTTTGTGATCAAACTCGACATGATGAAAGCTTATGATAGAGTTTGTTGGAAGTTTCTACTCCAAGTTTTAAATAAAATGGGCTTCTCAAAAGGTTGGTGTAAATGGATCAAAGTCTGTATCTCAGGTGCTTGGTTTTCAATCTTAGTTAATGGAAAACCAGCTGGCTTCTTTCCATCATCACAAGGAATTAGATAGGGTGATCCATTATCAACGGCTCTTTTCATCATCATGGCTGAAGCCTTCAGTAGAACTATTAACCATCAACATGACTCAGGTAAGTGGAAAGGTGTACATGTTCATCGTACTAATATTTCTATCACTCACTCCCTATTTGCAGATGATACTTTGTTATTTTGTATGGCACAAGTTGAAGAGGCTCGACATATTAAAAGTATATTACATCTTTATTCTGCAATTTCAGGTCAGGCTATTAATGATAAAAAATCCCAAATATATATCTTTAATACCAACAAGGAGATCTCTGAAAAAATAGTTAGGATTTTAGGATTCTCAGTGGACTTCTTACCATCTGTATATTTGGGAATCCCATTTTTTATGGGATCAAATAAGAATAGCTATTGGTCTTCAGTGGTTCAATGCATTCAAAGTAGAATAGTGTCTTGGAAAGCTAGATGGCTGTCATTGGCAGGCAGGATTCTTCTCATCAAGTCAGTATTGGAAGCCATACCAAATTACTACATTGCAGTTCTTAAAGCTCCTCCCAAAATTATTCAGCAAGTACAAAAATTGATTAGAGGATTCCTTTGGTCAGGTAACATGAATGATGCCAAGAAAATCCCTCTTATATCCCTTCATGACATGGCACACATTCCAGTAGTAGGTGGTACAGGGGTGCATGATCTAACAAAGAGAAATGAAGCATTTGGTGGCAAACTAGTTTGGCATATGTATTTTAAACCTCAATCCATATGGTGCAGAACTATGCAACAGAAATAATTAGATAATAATGACCCATCTAGAGTTTTATCTATTTTGGATCCTCCTAAAGGATCAGTAATTTGGGACTTTATGATGGCCTCACAAAAAATTGTTCTCAAATACATTTCTTGGGAAGTGAGTAATGGTAGCATGGTAAATTTTTGGAGAGATTCGTGGAATGGAAATCCTCCCTTATCTTTAAGAATAACTTCCCAAGATATTATACATATATTCAAGATAGCTTGGGGTACACATCTGAATCAATATGTGGCTGCTATTTGTAACTTATCATGTAAGGTCATTTGGAAAGATCCAAATGAATTAGCATTGTCAAATCAAGATAAGTACAATTTCAAACAAATTCTAGCTTCAGTACAAGTTTTTTTTTCTTGATGTGAAGATAAACTCTTTTGGGTTCCAGCTCAAGATGGTAATTACTCAGTGAAAGAGGGATATAAATTACTTCAGCAATGTGACTCTGAGAAGATTCCTTCTAGAGCTTTCTCTTTTTGTTGGAATGATGTCGTGCTTCCAAAGATAGGCTATTTTGCATGGCTTGCAATCAAGCACATGATTCTAACTAGTGATAGACTAAACAGGTTAAACATCGCCCCTCCTTTTAATTGTCTTTTTTGCAATGAATATGAAGAATCCGTGGATCACTTGCTATTGAACTGCACATTTGCAGCCTAATGTTGGTCCTTCATATTAAAAAAGCTAAACTATAGTACACCATTGCAAGATAATATTTGGAATCTCTTTCAGTCATGGCCAGTCCTTTTTCCAAAATCGTTATTTGCAAATATTTGGAAATGTGCACCAGCATTAGTAATTTGGGCCATCTGGTGGGAAATAAATAAACGTCTTTTCTGAAAAGAGGTATCTCACATTGATAAAGTTCTGGAAGGTATTGAACGATCTATCTCAGAAGTGACAAATGCAAGTATAAGTAGCTGCAAATTCAACCCTATTGTAACTGCATGGGATTCTAAAATGCTTCAGGAATGGAAACATCTTGTTATTCCCTATGGGTGGCAGAGTCATAAGAATTCAACTATACCAGTATCAAGATCAGATGTGCATTAGAGACCTCCAAATGAGGGGTTTATGAAGCTCAATTTTGATGGCGCTTCAAGACGTAACCCTGGAATCTCAGGACTGGGGGCGTGTATTTGTGACATTAAAGGGAAATTAGTTGCACTTGTCACTTCCCCTTTGGATTTTGGTACTAATAATTTGGTGGAATCCCAAGCTCTACTTGCAGGGTTAATTTTAGCTAAATAGGGTAATTTTTGTTCGCTGCACATAGAAGGTGATTCATCTATCATCACAAATGCCTGCATTCATAAAAAGGTACATTCATGGAAATTAAAATATATTTTAATACAAATTTGGAAAATGTTAGATCAATGTCATGATGTTTGTATATCACACATGCTGAGGGAAGGAAATCAGGTTGCAGACTACTTATCTAATTTGGGATGTGATGGTTTACATCTTTCATCATTGAATCCATCGATTTTGATTGATGACGATGGAGAGCTTAAAAGATTAATTCAAGTTGATAAGGACTGTTGTCATCATTAATCAATTAAAGGTCTTGGATAAGATGGTTTTTGGTATGCGAACTTGGCAATTTAGGATTCAGTCTATGTGCCAATATCATTAACATTAGTGTAATAATCTATCATATATTGTGAGGGATTGGAAGTACGTAATGCTGACGATATTTGGTTTAGTTGATTAGCACTATTCACATGGCCTCCCAGGTGTGAGCGCAAAATAATAATGAATTCACAACTTGGGCAAGTATAGAGTTTGATTTCCAAATCCTCTTGCTTTTAATAGTCATTAAGGATACATTTGTGGCCTACATTTCCAGATAGTTACACATTTCTTCAACAAGGTTTGAGAATGGCAAAAAATTTAGATGCTACTGTGTCGTGCAACTCTTGCCACAAGAAACATAGGGGGATCATGCCAAAGAATCATCACATTTGGTAACTGCCAAGTGTTGAGGAAATTGTGCTCCCAATTCTAGTGGTGGACTCGATTCTTGATACCATGTTTATTATCCATTCTCCCACAGTTAGGCGGGATATCAAACAAGTTATTAGGGAAGAACATTTGGGCACCGCTGCAACACAATTCTTCTATCCTTCGAATTTAGTGTCCATCTTCTTATCTAATGCCATGGACATCATGCAGTCTCCACTCCTCCTCCAGTCTTTGGTGAATAAGGTAATTTGGCCAGTGTTTATTGCGGATAATAAACTTAATACGGCTATGCAATATTATGATCTTTGGTGTGGATTGGCACTAGTGGGAGGACTATTTTTGCATGCCCAGTTGCTTCAAAAGCATGAATTTTTAGTGACTTTTGAGGCTATGAAAAGGCAGTGGAAAATAATAGCTCATCACACTTGAAAACTATGCTTCAAGTTACTGCACGGACTCTTGGATACCAGCTAGAGGACAAAGTGAGAAAAATGGGATTTGCATTATTGGACTTGCTTAGGTTTTCAAATAACCCACAAATTTAGAGACAACAAATGGCATCTTCGAAGTTGGGGCCGAATAATATGGCAGTCAAGTGTAGTGGCTAGTAGCCCTCGAGCTCTTCTCAGTTGAAGAATGTCAAATGTGCGGGTGCAGGAAGACAGGAGGCCGAGTGTGTAGGTTGGGACTCGGCGGTGGCATCAACAAGTATTCATGATGGGGATGAGACTATGTTGCTTCTCAGTCATCCCCAATTCCAGGAGGATATTGATAAGGAGCGGCATGTAACCAGAACTACGGTCAACACATTGGTGCGTAGTGGGGTTTGAGGTGAGGACGTCATGGAGGAGTAAAAAGTGGAACGAGTTGAACAAAATTTCAAATTTCAAAATTTTGATATTTTGATATTTTGATGCCCCTTTAAATTAATGTGTTTCAGATATGGGGTTGGGGGAGGTAGTTAATACTCCTTTTTATATGAATGATACGATATCATTCCCAGAATATTTTTGAATCATTGTACATATTAAAGTGATGATGCTGGGTTTTCTTCCTGATTCTTTCCTAGTTGAGCTTTTTGAATCAGTTTATATTAATATATTATAGTGGTTCACCACTTTTGCTTGAAAAAAATAAAAATTATTTCTTTTAAACCTACACATTTATCCTTATATTAATCCTTCCTTTTTAATCTTTCAGGCACATTTATTTATCACTGTTTAAATCTGCATTTTATTTTTGCACTGCCTTTACCCTTTATTTCACCCTTCTTACCCAGATTGCACCAGATCATGCCACATGGTAGTCTCTAATTCATCTGTAGGTCCACCTCTGCATATGCATTACCCTACTCTACCTGGCTTGCCACCTGTCTGGGTGCCACATGTCACTTTGTCATGTTTCCTTGATGGTAACTTTCCTGCATCTTTCCCTTTGAGGCTTTGTGACAACCATCCATCTTTCCTACCTCGGCATTTATGCCATCTCAATTGCTTTCCTACACGACCACCACCTAGACACTACCTCAAATTCCCTATTGTCAACCCTGCCACATGTCAATTAGTTGCATTGCCTTGATGACTAGATCTTGTTCATATTTTCATTACAGTATTGCGACAACCGTCTGATGTTGTTCACCTTGGGAGATGTGTGCCATATGTAGCCTCCACTGCCATGTCATCCTCATGGGCCCTTCCAAAATTAGTTTTCTATCCTCCATCATCATTGGCATGCATTTCAAGACACTCCTTGAATGTGCATGTAGAGCCTCCAGGCTTCTTCTTCAAACTTCATACTGTGGCCTTTTGCATTTAAACATCACAAGTTTTCTCCACCCAACCAAAGTGGGATAATGTTTGATGAGTTTTTTAAAATTTTCTATGCTCTTGTGACCAAAATATGGGGTCCACCATCAAGTACATGCCACTAGCCAAGGGTCCTACCTAGGAGCCTCTTGGCATTTTCTTCAAACCATAATTGTGTGTTGCAGTATATAAACACTGTGGATATTTGTTGCACAACGTATGTGGGATTAATCCCTTGTAATTTTTTAAAACTTATTTCCTATCTATATTTTTCTCATTATTCCTCCACCATGCTGAATATAGCATTCTCCACAATGCTCAATTGCTGGCCGACCACCCAGAGCTTTAGTTCTTTCTTTCGATATATCATACGGGCATAGTACTATAAAATAATAGAAAAATACTATTTCCCCACACATGTGGGATCATTGCATTTCATGTTTTTGCTTTGAAACTCCTTGCTGATATCCTACACACTGTTAGATTGGTCATACACCTTCTATTTCCATTAGCTTGCATCTTAACTTGTTGCGCAACACTCCAAGCTCCACACAGGCTTTAGCTTCAAATTCTAGTGCAACATCAACACCATGGCATTTTCCTATCTCCATGCTTCTCGAGCTTATCTTAATGCTTTACATAGGGTCATGTTTGGCATGGGCTTGGGTCCTTACAATCCATGCTGGCTTCCACTTGGTGCTTCATTCTTTCACCATAGCCCACATAGCTCCTTTGGTTTTAAACTTGCCTCCTTCAAAAAATGCGTTGACTTATTTATTTATGCAATGCATACGTGTCTCTTACAACATTTGGAATAGTTATATAATACAAGATAAAAAACAACCTCTATGCAAGCCTTTACAATTTCATGTGCAGACCCCTCCCTTTAGTTTCACGTGCGGGCTTCTAAAATCTTCCTCCACACATCTCCTTTTTGCATTTAGCGCAACCTCTCTTACTAGCTGGTGCATACTTTCTTGTCTTTAAACATTGCGTTTGCATTGAATGTTTTGTTTTTAAAAGATTTCTAACTTTGTTATTTTAAATCAGTGCATGCTCCATTTAATTTGAAATTATACAGGCCCTCCACCTTATATCCTGCACAGACACTTGCAATACACCACATAGCCTTCATCTTCTCTTGTATAGTGCTTCCTTTTGGTATGATTTCACAACCCTTAGGATATTTATCAAATTGTATCGAAGACACCCTATCTCCTGATTGATAGCATATGCCATGGAAGGATCCATCTAACTCTATTCTATTACACCAAGAGGTCCTCCTTTTCCCTGCTGAACAAAAACACAAACCTTCTCTTGTGAATGTACCATATAGAAAAGACACCAAGCTGCATTGCACATTCTTTACACAACTTCATTTTCTTGAATTCTTTTGTGAGTTCTGCTAGGTTGATCAATAGTCCTTTCTTAATCTCAAATATATAGTAAATATTTTCTCTTAGACTTAATATCCTCAGAGAAGAAAATACAAATGATTTTGAAGAGTTCTTGAACTATTCCACATTCATCCTTTTCTACAAAATACCATACCCAAGACAGTATAACAATGGTGATTTCCAATTCACTGAAGCACAATGAAGAACAGCCCCACCTTTGTCATCTGTAGTATACACACAACTCATATATGATTTTCTATCACCACTATAAGAAAACAAATGCCCAAGGAATTTCTTCCAAGATATCAAAATTTTAAGATACCAATACCCAAAGATGAGTTCTTCATTCACCTTGTAACATGCTATCTTAAACACATACACAAATCGTTAGGAAAATGTTTCTGAATAATAACAAAAATGAGCCTGAGAACCCACCACTTGGTACATTGAGTCGTTAAAGCATACTAATTATGTGCATAAAAGGATTTTTTTAAATTCAAAACTAGGTGCAAGATATCCACAATCAAAATGACCATTCTAAAGCACTCTAAAAATGGAGATACAAAAAACCAGCAAACTGACCTCAGATGTATCTTTGCAAGTGCACCAAATCACATTCTAAATTTTTTGTCACTTGGGAAGCTAATTCTTTCATCCATAACTAGTATGCACGTAAAAACGTTTTATCCAAATTCAACTTGAATGTGAGATATTTCTTACTAAACATAGCCATCATGAAACATTGTGATAATTGCAGATGTACAAACATAACAAACTATCTCTTGAATCACCTTGTTAAAAAAGGCAAATCAACTCCTGGATCCTTGAACCCTTCCCTGTTAGTACATTTTCATGTATAGAATTAAAAGAACCAACTCAATCATCATAACCATAAAATTTCATCATAATATTAACATGCAAAGTCAGCCTCCTAGATGACTAGTCATTGGGCTCACATAAAACATAATAAAATCCATCTGGTTTTGGCTTCACAAAGACATCAAAAGAAGCTCTTAGAATCTAAACACCTGGACATTGTTTCATTTTCATATAAGGAATACAATGCTTCCATTGGCATGCTCCAATGATCAACCAATCATGCAATAGTAATCCTCAAAGTCAGCCCTTTAAAACTTTCTCAATTAAAACATAGTGAAACTGCATAAATCTAATTCGGAATCGACTGAAAAAAATATCCAAATGGCTTGGTACAAGTCTTAAAATATTCATGATAGGACATTTCAATGACTACAATATAGGGGAGTGTTCAATTCTCCATGAAATTCAACCAGGTGCAATTTGTGAAACCTCAAAGTAAGCAACTTCATAATTCTGCACTTTCACATTCTGAGAATATGAACTAATTGCAAACATAATAGCCTTGGAAAACTTATCATATGAATTCATAGGAATCTGAAAATAGAAATGTAGACTATCTCTCATGCCTAAAAAATCTTAGAATAATCCTTATGTCATGAAACTTTGTTCGGCCAAGATGCAAGCATGCAAAGTAGGTCATTTGATATAATCAGTCAGTGTGCAAAATACAGATTTAAGTGAACACCTCCGAATGAACCTCTTCAAAACACATCAAAAATGACATCTGAAAGATGCAACCCATTTTATTTACTCCATTATATGTTTTTCACACGATCTCCAAGTGGTATCTTATGAAAATTATCCGGTCATATATTATTCGCACTCCAATTAGGTCTCTTCGAAGAGATTTTTAGGGGTACTCACCTTGCCTTAGACAAAATTTTAACTTGGTCACTCCAAATTTGTGCCAAATTTGAGAGTACCAATAGTGGATTTGTCTGGGGATGCGTGCCCCTTGGTAACATGAAGAGAATATATAATCTTTAGGTTAAGAAGACCACTCAAAAATCAGACTTCTTCTCAACCTCCCAAAGCTGGGTTCCTTATTGAAAGCACAAAACACCTAACACAAAATTGAAAGAAAAGTGGCTATACAACATGTAGAATATTTACAACTAGCCAAAAACCATCAAAATAAAATCACCACTTACCCCTATCAAATACTTGATTCTCATTTCCATGGATCCAAAATAACTGATACTTTCCACTGTCATATGCTTGATTAATCATGCTGCAATTTCTTATTAGCATATTATAGGAAATATAATCAGCACAATCATAATCCTTGAATACTTGGAACTCAACAAAATACTGCAAATGCTGATTATTTTGTGACATAAAAACATCACACCCTTGACAACCACTGACAAGCTCACAAGGAAAACATTCTAGCTCATTTACATGGCTGGAATCAAACTCAACATGATAATTAGTTTTCATTTAAAAGTGAGCTTCATTTACAACAGTGATTTGCAAACTAGGATGGAACACTTTCAAAACAAAATCTAATTGCAAAAGAATTGAGATAACTTGCTGGTCATAATTTCTATCAGCATCTTCCAAATCTGAAAATGCATCATCAAGTATCCACTCATTTACTATTTGAAAATTTGTAAACATGGATGTAGATCTTTCACTCTTCTCAAAGCAGTAATTAGTATTATGACGTACACAAGAATCATCCACACTAATCTCATCCAAATCTGAGTCCATACCTGCATATGAGTCATCATACTCATCATACTTGACATAATCAAATTTCTCACAATCATATGCAATTCCATCTTGCACATCGTTTCCCTCAGAAGTAGGAATAAGAAAATCAACATAGGTTTCATACTTCACATCCATTTGCATGTCTTCATTATCAAAGCATATATCAACCAGGTGCTACAAAGTAGAGTGTACATTAAGGGCATACCTCTAAAAATCAATAGCTAATAGTTCTGATATTTTTTCACTGCTCAATGAACATTGGACTTCATTTCATTACCTTCCACCTCTCCTTTACTGCTGAAAATATCTTTGCCATTGGGAACAAGGATTCATGTTTCTTGGCTCATGCCTTCTTGTGGAAAAGAACCATCAAAACAACTATCATCCACATCATAATCATCCTCTTTTTATCCAAAAATATCTTCCTTAAACTCAGACAAGAAGTTTTCACTACCATGTTGATAATAAAACAAATCCATGAATCCAACAGAAACATCTGTAACTACCGATTCATCCTTGAAATATTAAAATTCAATTACTTCACTATCAACATCATAATCATAATTTTTAGCACAACTAGATTCAACATTATCAGTACTTTCAGATTTAGATTCTTCAAACTCATCTATCCATTTTTTAACAAGTTCAATGTCTTCCTCTCTACATGATCTAGACCAATTTACTGATTTACGCATACAAAGCTCTAAGAACAAATGAAAATAATAATAATCTTGAAGTTCAATCCCTTCCGGCAGCTTATCATATGCATTGGAAAATTTTTCATAAAACACATGTATTGCATCTTGTTTTCTTTCACCTACATGTCTTTTCAAAAACAAGATGGCTTCACATTGGATTCTTTGATTAATTAGTGCAATATCTTTTTTAATTTCTTCAAGATTTGCTGGATAAATTTTAGATATAGGTAGCATATCCTGATCTATTGAATCTGGAGTCTCCATTGCACTATCTTCTAACAATACATCTTCTTACTCACAAAGATTTTATTCAACTTATGCAATCATTTCACATAACAAAATATTTTTGATTTTGATGACTGAGATTTGTAAAACTAGAAGTATGGGAAAAATTTTAATTCACTTTCCTTTTCTCTAGTGACTTCTTCACCTAGTTAGGAAACAAATTATCTCATAAAAATTTGAGGAATACCTGGGAAAATTCTTTTCCTGCTATCTTTGTTTATTTCCTTATGATTTGGTTGATCCACCACTGAATCTTTTGAGCATCTGCTAAATCCTTGCTGCAAGTGTTTCCAACTAATCATATATTTTCTTTATTAAATTCACACTGGTGCAAAGATCTTTCAGATTCCCCACTCACATCTATGATAATGAATAGAACATTAATAGAAAATAGACAAGTTGGGATTCAAGCAAAGATAGCAGACTTTCAACAAGTCAATTGGATTTGACACATTTCTTTACAAAGAAGACATTCAAAATTTGTTTTTTCAACAACAACAACCATGCTGACAACTAAGATCTGAAAAACTTTCAGACTTAGAAACATTAAGAACTCTTATCCTCAAATGGATATGGCAGAAAATGACTGGATCTATAAACAAACAGGCTTGGAGTCTAGATCAAATTGATAAACCTAAATCATTTATGACAATATAAAACCAAAGACTCTTTAAAAGGTTTTGCAATACTATTTACATCTCTCCCCAGTAGAGTCACCATTTTTTTGGTTCTTTTTTATGCTATGATAACTGGACAACAACCCTTTCACTTTGCAACTGTTCTTTAAGAGTAGCCAACTCCAAGTAGTTCACCAAGACTAAAAAGGACCAACTAAAAAGGACATAAATCCATCCTTCTACACTTTAGGTTCTGTAAAATAGAGGGAGGGACACCCTTTAATGCCTTCAATATACTATTTGGCATTAATCAACAGAGATATCAAAAAGGCTCAACATGACTAGGAGATACTAGGTAATCAACTAATCACCCATTGAACATCGACCTTGAAGTGGAGCATGAGACTAGTACAACACCACAAACCACATAAAACATAGGATATTTTAGAGTTTATATTTAATATGAAAAACATATCCAAGACCAATTTGTCATGTATCAACATGGAATATATTGATTTATGATCAGTACCTTGTCTATTGAGTAATACTTCTAGTTCAGGAGCAGCATACAAAAAAAAACTACCGCAAAAGACTCAAAGCCATGAATACAAATGATATCAGACCATACACTACTTACAAAAAATCCTTATGCAGAACATATGAACCTATGTCATATGCATAGCTTTATTTAATTTGATCCTAGATCAGAACTAAGGACTATTAATATATAAATAGATGAATCCATGTAATGAATCAAAAAATTCATAACCCAAATGAACAACTCGGGGGAGAGACTTGAATCTGAGAAAAACTATTATAAGTATGATGAATCTTTCTTCTGTACCAATCTGATCTACAAGAGTTAACACTTCAACAATATGAAAAAGATCTGAAAACATCTATTCTATCTGATAGAAAATCTAATACAATCCATGAGCTATATCCTTAATGGAACCAAGCAAAAATTGGAAGCTCCTGGAGTTAAGTAAAACTTGAAACTCTTTGTGGAGGCCAAGAGTTGGAACCCCTATTCTATCAAAAAAATTAGAGTATATGGGAAGAGAGACCTCCTAATTCCTTCTTGCATAGACACCTATGAATTCCCCAAAAATATCTACAACTGATCCCCTCTTCAAACTACCAAAATCTGATATGATTTGAAGAAAAATGTCATTTGTTTTGCCTTTGAGAATCCTCTCCAATACTATACGTAGATGCATAGTAATATTTGAAAATAAAATATTACTCCTAATGTTTTGATTTAATACAATTTGTGCAAGCTTTAAGATAATGATTTTTATCTCTACTTTTAAAATTTCATACCTACACTTTAATATCTACATTTTAAATTCCTTATTATCCTGGTGGATACATCCATTTTAACAGTTTGCCTTTTACCTTATTTCTCACTTCCCGACATATTAATCTTTATTTCTTTTAAACCTATACATTCATCCTTATATTAATCCTTCATTTTTAATATTTTGGGCACATTTATTTATCACTATTTAAATATGCATTTCCTTTCTGCATTGCCTTTACCCTTTATTTCACCTTTTTTACCTAGATTGCACCAGATCTTGCCACATGGCAGTCTCTAATTCATCGACAGGTACACCTCTGCATCTCCATCACCCTACTCTACCTGGCCTGCCACCTCTCTAGGTGCCACATGTCACTTTGTCGCATTACCTTGATGGTAACTTTCCCGCATCTTTCCCTTTGAGACTTTACAACAACCATCCATCTTCCCTACTATTAGCTCTTTTTCTTGCAGTGACAACCTTAATATGATAGAAGACTTGTCTACTTGAATGAAAACTCCTATTTAGGCAAGAGAAAGGCTAATTAATGAGGTATTTGATAACACTCGGAATATCTATTATCACCTCCTTCTTCTTCAAGCTCCACATCACTCAGGCGGGTATTGCCTTATCTGCACATATATATGACTCCTTTCTGACAACTACAAGCTTACAGATATAGAACTATGGAATAATATTTTAGACTCTTTAGGTAACAACTACCTCAATGCTTTCTCTAATATTATAGAATATTCTTCTTACGTAAAGTGAATCTGAAAACCAGAGCAAAGTTAACTCCTAATAGTATAAAATGGAAATGGTTTTTCAATTATGTTTTGATAAATGGATTTCTGAAACATCCCTAATCTTTCATAAACTAGTGCCTTATCCTATTGGAAACAGAGTCAAACATGACATTGCAAAGATGATCATGAACAATACAAAATAGCATAGTTTGATATGTTTGTATGCCTTGCATAAAACCGACCTCAACAATCAAGTTCTTCTCATTAATCCACCTGCGTGTTAAGATATGCAACTTCCTACTCAAAGAATTTAACTCTCTCTTTGAAAGAGACCTTGGAAATAGAGAGTACATAACCAACATCTACTAGAAAGACAAGATTGGCAACACTCTTGATGTTGCAACTCATACAAATCTGAAAACAAAACTTAAATCATAGTTATCCTCTGAATAACTCTATTTCTGATCAAACAATAGACAAAACTAGAACACCCTTGATAGCCTATCTTATATGATTTTAGAAGAAAAAATGGAGACCACTTGATATCAGAAAGACAGTGTTGAGATTGATTCATAAACAAGCAAAAACTGCCTTTTACAATGATGTTTTTGTCTGAGACAAAAAAGGAAACAAAATACTATCTATGCAAAGAAGAAGAGAAAATATTACAGAAAGATCCAATGTTTGGAACCTACTCTAAATTTTTGAAAGGGACTGAACAGACTCAGTAAACCCCCAAAACAGGGTAGCAGAGAGGAACCCTTAAAATAGAGAAAAGAAGGGAATAAATAGAAGAGGAGGAAGCCCTAAAATCCAAGTTTGATTCAAGCATGTCCTTCTCTAAAACTTGATATGCACTTATTCCTTCCTTTCCAAAAATCTGATCCTTCTCGGTGACTTCAAAAATCTGATTTTACTTGCATTTCAAGTCTTCAAAATATCTGATTGATTTAATCAAATTTTAACTCCACTTGTCTTTTCAAAATCTGATTTTATCCTCATTATAACTCTTTCATTCTCCCACTGAGAAGCTTTCCAAATCTGATATCATTATGAGAAAATTTGATTTCATTTTGGTTCAAAAACCTCCCAAAAAGCATACAAGAATTTGATTTTGCAAATACAATATTTGTGCAATTTGTCTCTTCCTTCCATGCAAATCTGATCTTCATAATCTTATCTTCATTCTATTTAAATCTGCTTTCATTCGACAAAAATATGATCTCTCTCTGATTTCTCTGTGTTGCAAAATCTTCCCGAAATGTATATTCAAAGTATTTGAAATAAATACTATGTAAACTATATAGTTAAACCTTTTGAACTTTGTACAGTATTTAAATTTCTTTTGAAATCTTTATTTTCTGCATATTAAGCCCAGAAGCCACCAGATTTTGACACTTGTCACATGCTGATTCGCTACCTTTTAAATAATTTCTTAACCCACCATTTAACCCTGGTTCACTTTTGCTCATTGTCTCTAAGTCTTTGAAAGATTTCTTCAACTATGATTTGATTTGGAGACTTGGAGACAAGCCTTTAGTCTCAAAGTGTCTGAGTAATTTTCTTGGCTTTGGAGACTTGGAGACTAGTTTAGAACTTGACCATGCTCTCTGACCACACCTTAACCGTAGTTATCATTTCATCTATGTCTCTGAGTCTCTGAATAATTCCTTTAAATCTGGTTAGATCTGGAGACTTGGAGACAACCTTCATTCTCCAAGTCTCTGAATAATTTTCTTGACCTTGAGTCTATCTAGAGACTTGGAGACTAACTTAGTCTCTAAGTCTCTGAATGAATTGACTAACTATGGTTTCTTATAGAGACTTGGAGACTAGCTAAGCTTAACTCGACCATACATTTACCATTCCTTAACTGCGGTTACTTTGCACAATGTAGTGTCCAAGTCTCATAATCTTTTTCTTAACCATGGTTTGATATGGAGACCTGGAGACAAGCTTTAGTCTCCAAGTCTCTGAATGAATTTGCTAACCATGAAATTATTGGGAGACTTGAAGACAAGCCTTTATTCATTTTTACTCCAAAATAATGGGGCCCACCAGTATTTTCAAATTTTCAACCGAGAGGCCCACTAAATGGCCTCTTGGTTCTTTCTTCAAATCATATACTAAGTGCTTTAGTATATAAATACTAAAAACTTTCACAGCCCCATGCATGTGGGATATATCTCTATGCATTTTTTAAAACTTTATTATTTTTTCCAATACTCAGAGAGCCATAAATTTGTTTGTTTCAACTCAGATTTGTCTAAAAGTTTTACTGTAGATTGCAGGCATGGTCATTTCAATCATATCCAAAATTCAGCCTGACCCAGTTTGTATTTTTTTAGATATGACCAAAAATATGGCTGGCTGCGCTCTTGTATTTTGTATTTTTCAATTTTTGAAAACCCCAGCAAGTTGTTCACCCATGGCCTTGCCTTTTTTCTGGTTAATACCTCTAATCTTCTCCATAGGGCTGGGATCCCCTTGCCATGGTTTCATTTTGCCATTTATAACCTAAAACTTTTAGAAACCTCTCCTCCTTGGTTGGGCACAACATGCTCTATATTGTTATTTGAAATGTTTTTTGAATTTCTTCCATAGTCAACACACTTAAATGCCACTTTAGTCTTTGACAGACCAAACTTCAATCAACTATGCAACTTGGATTACCTAACTAGCAATTATTTAAAATCGACTTTCACAATCTTGCAAATTGAATTCATTAATAGCAAGTAGCTTTTGAAACAAGCTTTGAAAATTGACTAAAAAATACTTTGCAACCATGGGGTCTAGACAGTACATTATTCTCTAGCATAAGAACAATTTCCATTAACTGGGCTGGCTTTGAAAACACTCGAGCCAAAAGATAATAATATGCAATGTATGTCATTTCGTTATATTCTGCAACTATCCAAATTCAGACATGTGCAAACCCTGCCGATAATGCAACTTGGAAAGTCATCAGATTTCCTTCTGAAGCTCTATCACTTGGTAGAATAACTCATTCATCCACATCAAATACACATACAAAAGTGCTTTTCTGGATTCATCCTTAGGTGCAAGATGCAAATCATCAAACTTTACCAATTCAGAAAATAGTGTAAGTGCAAAATGCTGAAACAACATAAACTTCATCTGGATCGGTCATTGAAAGATTAGCAAGATATCCTCTGAGAATTCACCATAGGATCAATTAGTAAAATTACATGCCATGAGAATGATTCCACAATCATTTCTTGAAAAAAACTTTCAGACAAAAAGTTATCACTCTTCGAAAATGATCATTCTGCAAACTTCTATTATGTTCTATACTGCAAACTGCACAAACTATCTCTGATACTGAATTTGCAAATCCATCAAAAGAACCTTCATAATTTGAACCTCTAGGAATTGATTCAACTTCACACATGGAACATGAATCTTCAACTATCTTTCACTAAAGGTGAACTGATTGATCGGCATCAATCTGCAAAGTTAGCATCCTACAATTTTTTTGATTTTAAACTCATTGGATATACATAATTTGGATTTGGAATCAAGCTAGGAAAGTGGACAAATGGATTGGCATAAATTTGAAACTCTTCAGGTAAGTAAACTATCATTTTTGAAACATGGGGTAACATTCAATTATGAAGGGAATTCAACTGGATACATCTTGGAAGACCTCAAAGTAGGCTATTCAACAATATGGGCATAACAGAGAAACAAGACTGTTTTGCAAGACCAACTTTGGGGAAACTGAAAACTTATCAAATGGATTCAAAATATATTAGGATGTAAAGAATAAGATCTCTAACATACATGTAAAACATTCCCAAAGTGGTGGCTTATGAAAAGTAAGAGGGTGCAAGATATTCAGATGTAAAGTAGGCTTGTTACAAGAAAGTGACACTTGACAAAAATGCAAATTTAAGTGAACACCTCAAAATGACTACTCCCTAAACATGTTAGATTTGAAATTTAGGAGCTAGAACCTATTAAATATGTCAAATGAAAGGTGTTTAACCCACTTCCCAAGTGGTCTATCCTAAAAATCATTAGGGTGCCTTCTACAAGCATTCAAAATAAGCCCTCTCACAAAAGTTTTTCAGGGGTACTCACCTTGCCTTATAGAAAATTTCAAAATGGTCACTCCAAATTTATGCCAAATTTGAGAGTACCAAGAGTGGCTCTAACTATGGACGCATGCCCCATGTGGGCATGCAAAGAACTTCAGAATCTTATGGTAGAAGCAGACCACCCCAAAACTTAAAATTAGATTTTATCTCTTTTTACTTTCCTCTTTCAAAACTCTTCGCTCATCTCAAAAACCAGGAACCTCTTAACTGAAAGAAAACACACAACTGAAAGGGAAAGAGACAATACAATATTTACTTTATTTACAAGAGGCCCAAAGCCTCACAACTGAAATCAACTCTCACCTCTGTCATAAATCTGGTTTTCATCTCCACAAATCAGAGATAAGCTGAAATTATCATTTCCATGCATCTGATCAATCTTATTTCCATTATCCATTAGCTCAAGATAAAAAATATTATCATAATCCATTTGAGAACTAAATTGGAAATGATACCAATT
>MU225465.1:3353576-3371413 GCA_018584345.1 Thuja plicata | reverse complement strand
ATTATCAGCATCATTCAAATCTAAAACTTGTTGGTGGGTGGGTGGGAAAACATTAGCACATTCATCATAAACATGTGAATCTTGAGCAACTGAAGGACTATCCCTTAATAGTTCATTAGAAAATTCAAAATCTAAAAAAGATTTCCAATCTACACAACTATCCTGATCAGTGCTCAAAATGATATCTGGAGTCTCTTTATCCCTTAAATCTACAATAACTCTATTGCTTTCATCATCTGCCACATCATACTCAACCTGATTGTGCTCTAGTGACATAGGAATATAAGAAAAATTAGAAATACAAGTATCAACACTCTGAATATTTGATACATATTCCTTATCAAATTCAATATGTGTGATGTACTAAGATTCAAATCTGTCTTTCCCTAAAAATCTGAGGTATTCACAAGACAATAATTATGAAATTTGTTCACTATAAAGTGAACAACTGTCATCATTTATATTTATCTCTGATACACTTTCACAGTCAAGATTCTCATAATCATTTTCACAATCATCCTTCATACCCTCAGTAATCTTGTCAATATCAAAACTTATATTTATAGGGCAAGAAGAAAGAGAGTCATCTTCTAATACATACCTCTGGAAATCAGCAACCAAAAGTTCTGAGGTTTTCTCACTACTTAGCAATGATTGACACTCTTGTTTGTCCTCATTAGCTTCTTGCTTAATGCTGCAAATTTCTTCCTCATTGGAACCATGTAGTGAGATTTCTCGGTCCATATCATCTTGTGCAAAGAAATCACTACAATCACTTATATCCACATCATAGTTATCATCTTGTTTTCCACACAAAACATTTTCACTGCCTTGCTGCTCACCAAATTCATCATTAGTATCAGAATCAACAAAACTTTCAGCATAAATGGACTCATCATTATAACAATAATAACTAGACTGGATATCACTAGATCCAGCCTCATCAGCATAACTAGATTCATATTCAGAATCTTTAACATTTGCAAATTCAATATCACTAGATTCAACTTCAGATATATCATTTAAAGAAAGATTTTCTACATGCTCTATCCATTTCATAGTATTCCAAATAATGTCCACCCTCTAAGATCTTGGTAAATTTATAGAATCAGGAAAACAAAGTTCAACAAACAGATTTGCCCAAAAAAACTCCTGAGGACAGAAAGGGATATTATACTCCTCAATCTTAGTAGTAAATCTCATGTAGAAATCATATTGAGACTCACCCTCATTTCTGCTCATACTTTCTTGTAATGTTTTAACCACCCTTTCTTGAATCTTTTATCTTATCACTTGAGTTTCTGCACTAACAAGTTCAAGTTCTGGTAAAGGGCTTTCAGATTCAGACATATCATGATTATCACTATCCTTCCCATTACTATACTGCTCAACAAAACAATCTTCTAATGTAGCCATAGATCCTATGGAACCATGAGGTAATTTCTTTAACCAATCTCTAGAATCTTCAACTAGAGATATAGAGAATAAATTCATTAATACATCCTCATGTGTAATGTCATGATCATCTATCAAATTAGAAAACTTTCTTATATATTCCTTAGCTGATTGCTTATCTAGACCAGTAAACTTTGGCAAACAATCTCTGACTTTTGATGGAATAGGATTTGGGTACCCAGGGATACCTTCAAAGTTTATAGCATTACACAACCTACCCAAAAATAGGTGTGACATGTTAACAAGCAGAATAACTACAAAATGCCTCTTTCTTCCCTCTTAACTTAGTGATGACCACTTAATAGGGAAAATATGTAAAACTGATTTTCATGGAACAAAACAAGTTATCCAATGAAAATAAAAAATATCTGGAGAATGAATGAAGCTACTGCAAATTATTTGATTTGAAGTCACCTCCAAACCACCTTCAAAACTTTGTAGAGTCACCACCTCTTTTTAGAAGAAAATATTTAAATAGCTGAGATATCCTCACCCCACTCTGACCTTCTTCAAATCAAAAAATTTCATACACCTCCAATATAGAGTTTTTTTTATGATTCCTCTAATCATAGGAGTCCAAAGATTTTCTGTCCTTTTCACTGTAAGTCCACTTTTCTTTTTTGTAGTCTTTCTACAAATATGCACACTAGTGCAAATCAAAGAACTTAGAGTCACCACTCACCACATGTGAGATTGTATAGGTATTTCTTCAAGAATTTAGACTTTCAAACACTTTTCTATGATAGCCTGAACAGACTTGACTCTTTTTACAAAAAAAAAAAGAGGAATGTTTCTTTGCAAACAATTGACTCTATAACTAGACTCTGGGATAATTCAGCAAAGCAGGGCTACAACTTACTTATACTGACTTAATCACTTTTTCCCCAGTAGAGTCACCAATTTGTTATCTCTTTTTCTTGCAGTGACAACCTTAATATGATAGTAGACTTGTCTACTTGAATGCAAACTCCTATTTAGGCAAGAGAAAGGCTAATTAATGAGGTATTTGATAACACTGGGAATATCTATTATCACCTCCTTCTTCTTTGAGCTCCACATCACTCAGGCAAGTATTACCTTATCTGCACATATATATGACTCCTTTCTGAAAACTACAAGCTTGCAGATATAGAACTATGGAATAATTTTTCAGACTCTTTAGGTAACAACTACCTCAATGTTTTCTCTAATATTATACAATATTCTTCTTACATAAAGTGAATCTGAAAACCAGAGCAAAGTTAACTCCTAACAGCATAAAATGGAAATGGTTTTTCAATTACGTTTTGATAAATGGATTTCTGAAACATACCTAATCTTGCATAAATCAGTGCCTTATCCTATTGGTAACAGAGTCAAACATGACATTGCAAAGATGATCATGAACAAAAGAAAACAACATAGTTTCATATGTTTGTATGCCTTGCATAAAACCAAACTCAACAATCCAGTTCTTCTTATTAATCCACCTGTGTGTTAAGATATGCAACTTCCTACTTAAATAATTTAACTCTCTCCTTGAAAGAGAACTTGGAAATAGAGAGTACATAACCAACATCCACTAGAAAGACAAGATTGGCAACACCCTTGATGTTGTAACTCATACAAATCTGAAAACAAAACTTAAATCATAGTTATGCTCTGAATAACTCTATTGCTGATCAAACAATAGACAAAACTAGAACACCCTTGATATCCTAGCTTATATGATTTCAGAAGAAAAAATGGAGACAACTTGATATCAGAAAGACAGTGCTGATATTGATTCATAAACAAGCAAAAACTGCCTTTTACAATGATGTTTTCGTTTGAGACAAAAAAGGAAATAGAATACTGTCTATGCAAAGAAGAAGAGAAAATATTATAGAAAGATCCAATGTTTGGAACATGCTCTGAATTTTTGCAAGGGATTGAACAAACTCAGTAAACACCTAAAATAGGGAAGCAGACAGGAACCCTTAAAATAGAGAAAAGAAGGGAATAAATAGAAGAGGAGGAAGCCCTAAAATCCAAGTCTGATTCACACATGTCCTTCTCTCAAACTTGATATGCACTTATTCCTTCCTTTCCAAAAATCTGATCCTTCTTGGTGACTTCAAAAATCTGATTTTACTTGCACTTCAAGTCTTCAAAATATCTGATTGATTTAATCAATTTTTAACTCCACTTGTCTTTTGAAAATATGTTTTTATCCTCATTATAACTCTTTTATTCTGCCACTGAGAAGCTTTCCAAATCATATATTATTCTGAGAAAATCTGATTTCATTTTGGTTCAAAAAACTCTCGGAAAGCATACAAGAATCTGATTTTGCAAATACAATATTTGTGCAATTTGTCTCTTTCTTCCATGCAAATCTAATCTTCATAATCTGATCTTCATTCTGTCCAAATCTGCTTTCATTCTGCAAAAATATGATCTCTCTCTAATTTCTTTGTGTTGTAAAATCTTCCCGGAATGTATATTCAAAGTATTTAAAATAATACTATGTAAACAATATATTTAAACCTTTTGAACTTTGCACAGTATTTAAATTTCCTTTGAAATCTTTATTTTCTACATATTAAGCCCAGAAGCCACCATATTTTGACACTTGTCACATGTTGATTCACTACCTTTTAATTGATTTCTTAACTCACCTTTAACCCTGGTTCACTTTTTCTCATTGTCTCTAAGTCTCTGAAAGATTTCTTCAACTATGATTTGATTTGGAGACTTGGAGACAAGCCTTTAGTCTCTAAGTCTCTGAGTAATTTTTTTGGCTTTGGAGACTTGGAGACTAATCTTTGAATGATTTTCTTGACCTTGAGTCTGTCTAGAGACTTGGAGACTAACTTAGTCTCTAAGTCTCTGAATGAATTGACTAACTATGGTTTCTTAAAGAGACTTGGAGACTAGCTAAGCTTAACTTGACCATACATTTACCATTCCTTAACTGCGGTTACTTTGCACAATGTAGTCTCTAAGTCTCATAATCTTTTTCTTAACCATGGTTTGATCTAGAGACTTGGAGACAAGCTTTAGTCTCCAAGTCTCTGAATGAATTTGCCCACCTGTATTTCAAAATTTTCAACCAAGATGCCCACCAAATGGCCTCTTGGTTCTTTCTTCAAATCATATACTAAGTGCTTTAGTATATAAATACTAAAAACTTTCGCAGCCCCATGCATGTGGGATATATCTCTGTGCATTTTTTGAAACTTTGTTATTTTTTCCAATACTCAGAGAGCCATAAATTTTTCTTTTCAACTAAAATTTGTCTAAATTTTTTACTGTAGATTTTAGGCATGGTCATTTCAATCATATCCAAAATTCAGCCCGACCCAGTTCGTATTTTTTGAGATATGACCAAAAATGTGGCTGGATGTGATCTTGTATTTTGCATTTTTCAATTTTTTGAAAACCCCAGCAAGCTTCTCACCCATGGCCTTTCCTTTTTTCTGGTTAATGCCTCTAATCTTCTTCATAGGGCTGGGCTCCCCTTGCCATGGTTTCATTTTTCCATTTATAACTTAAAACTTTTAAAAACCTCTCCTCCTTGGCTGGGCACAACATGCTCTATATTGTTATTTGAAATGTTTTTTAAATTTCTTCCACAGTCAACACACTTGAATGCCACTTTATTCTTTGACAGACCAAACTTCAATCAACTATGCAACTTGGATTACCTAAATGACAATTATTTAAAATTGACTTTCACAATCTTGCAAATTGAATTCATTAATAGCAAGTAGCTTCCGAAACAAGCTTTGAAAACTGATTAAAAAATACTTTGCAACCATGGGGTCTGGACAGTACATTTTTCTCCAGCATATGAACAATTTCCATTAATTGGACTGTCTTTGAAAACACTCAAGCCAAAAGATAATAATATGCAAAGTATGTCATTTCGTTATATTCTGCAACTATCCGAATTCAAACTTGTGCAAACCCTGCCGGTAATGCAACTTGGAAAGTCATCAGATTTCCTCCTGAAGCTCTGTCACTTGGTAGAATAACTCATTCATCCATATCGAATATGCATGCAAAAGAGATTTTCTGGATTCATCCTCGGGTGCAAGATGCAAATGATCAAACTTTACCAATTCAGAAAACAGTGTAAGTGCAAAATGCTGAAACAACATAAACTTCATCCGGATCGGTCATTGAAAGATTAGAAAGATATCCTATGAGAATTCACCATAGGATCAAGTAGTACACTTACATGCCATGAGAATTATGCCATAGTTAGTTCTTGAAAACAAATTTTAGAAAAAAAAGTTATCACTCTTTGAAAATGATCATTTTGCAAACTTCTATTATGTTCTATACTGCAAACTGCACAAACTATCTCTGATACTGAATTTGCAAATCCATCAAAAAGAACCTTCAGAATGTGAACCTCTAGGACTTGATTCACCTTCACACATGGAACATGAATCTTCAACTATCTTGCACTGAAGTTGAACTGATCGATTGACATCAATCTACAAAGTTAGCATCCTACAATTTTCTGATTTAAAACTCATTGGATATACAGAATTTGGATTTGGAATCAAGCTGGGAAAGTGGACAACTGGATTGACATGAATATGAAACTATTTGGGTAAGTAAACTATCATTTTTAAAACATGGGGGAACATTCAATTATGAAGGTCATTCAACTGGATACTTCTTGGAAGACCTCAAAGTAGGCTATTCAACAATCTGGGCATAATAGAGAAACAAGACAGTTTTGCAAGACCAACTTTGGGGAAACTGAAAACTTATCAAATAGATTCAAAATGACTTAGGATTTAAAGCTTAAGCTCTCTAACATACATTTAAAACATTCCCAAAGTGGTCTCTTATGAAAACTAAGAGGGTGCAAGATATTTAGATGCAAAGTAGGCTTGTTACAACAAAGTGACACTTAGCAAAAATGCAAATTTAAGTGACCTCAAAATGACTACTCCCTAAACATGTCAGATTTGAAATTTAGGAGCTGGAACCTATTACATATGTCAAATGAAAGGTGTTTAGCCCACTTCCCTAGTGGTATATCATGAAAATCATCAAGGTGCCTTCTACAAGCATTCAAACTAAGCCTTCTTACAAAAGCTTTTCAGGGGTACTCACCTTGCCTTATAGAAAATTTCAAAATGGTCGCTCCAAATTTATGCCAAATCTAAGAGTACCAACACCTACCTCAATATTCCTAACACCTTGGTTTCTTTCCTGCATGGTCACCACCTTATCACCACCTAGACACCACCTTGACTGCCTTGTTGTCGGCCCCACCACATGTCAATCAATTACATTGCCTTGATGACCAGATCTTGTTCATATTTTCATTACAATATTGTGACAGCCTTCCAATCTCATTTTCTTTGGGAAACATGCACCATCTATAGCCTTTTCTATACCGTCATCCTGACAGGCCCTACTAAATTTATTTTTTTGTCCTCCGTCATCACTGGCATGCATTTCGAGACACTCCTTGCACGTGCATGCAGAGCCTCTAGGCTTCTTCAAACCTCATACTATGGCCTTTTGTATTTAAACATCACAAGTTTTCTCCACCCCACCAATGTGGGATAATGTTTGATGATATTTTAAAAAATTTCTATGCTTTGGTGCCCAAAATATGGGGTCCACCACCAAGTACATGCCACTAGCCAAGGGGCTTGCCTAGGAGGCTCTTGGCCTTTTATTCAAACCATAATTGCATGTTGCAGTATATAAACACTATGGATACCTGTTGCACAACGTATGTGGGATTAATACCTTGTGATTTTTTAAAACTTATTTCCTATCCGTGTGTCAAAAATTTTCTCATTATACCTCCACGATGATGAATTTAGAATTCTCCACAATGCTCGACTGCTGGGCAACCACCTAGAGCTTTAGCTCTTTCTTTCAAATTATCATACAAGTATAGTACCATAAAAAAATAGAAAAATAGTGTTTCCCCACACATGTGGGATCATTGCATTTCACATTTGTTCCATCAAACTCCTCACTAATCTCCTGCTCAGTGTTTCATTGGCTATTCACCTGCTATTTCCATTAGCTTGCATCTTAACTTGCTACGCAACACTCAAAGCTCCACATAGGATTTAGCTTCAAATTCCAGCGCATCATCAACACCATGGCATTTTCCTATCTCCATGCTTCTTGAGCTTATCTTAATGCTCTACGCAGGGTCATGTTTGGCATGGGCTTGGGTCCTTACCTTCCATGCTGGCTTCCACTTGTGCTTCATTCTTTCACCATAGCCCATGCATCTCCTTTGGTTTTAAACTTCCATCCTCTTCAAATAATGTACTGACTTCTTAATTTATGCAATGCACATGTGTCTCTTACAACAGTTGGAATAGTTATACAGAACAAGACAAAAAACAACCTCTGCGTAATCCTTTACAATTTCATGCACAACCCCCTCCGTTTGGTTTCACATGTGGGCTTCTAAAATCTTCCTCCACGCAGCTCCTTTTTGCATTTAGCATAGCCTCTCTTACTAGCTTGCACAGGCTTTCTTGTCTTTAAAAATTGTGTTTGTATTGTATGTTTTGTTTTTAAAATCTTTCTGACTTTGCTATTTTAAATCAGCACCGGCTCCATTTGTTTTGACATTATGTAGGACCTCCACCTTATATCCTGTATAGACACTTGCAATACACCATGCAACCTTCATCTCCTCTTTTCTAGCGCTACCTTTTGGTATGCTTTCACAGCCCTTAGGATATTACTCAAGTTTTATCGAAGACACCCTATCTCTTGATTGATAACATATGCCATGGAAGGATCCATCTCACTATATTCTAATACACCAAGAGGTCCTCTATTTCCCCTCTGAACAAACACACCAACCTTCTCTTGTGAATATGCCATATATAAAAGACACCATGCTACATTGCACACACTTTACACACAACTTCATTTTCTTGAATTCTTTTGTGAGTTCCACTAGGTTGATCAACAATCCTTTCTGAATTTCAAATATATAGTACATATTTTCTCTTAGAATTAATATCCTCAGACAAGAAAATATAAATGATTTTGAAGAGTACTTGAACTATTCCACATTCATCCTTTTCTACAAAATACCATACCCAAGATAGTATAACAATGACAATTTCCAATTCACTGAAGCACAATGAAGAACAGTCCCGCCTTTGTCATCTATAGTATTCACACAACTCATATATGTTTTTCTATCACTAGTATAAGAAAACAAATGCCCAAGGAATTTCTTCCAAGATATCAAAATTCTAAGATACCAATGCCGAAATATAAGTGCTTCATTCACCTTGTAACATGATATGTTAAACACATACAAGACTTGTTAGGAAAATGTTTCGAAATAATAACAAAAATGAGCCCAAGAACCCACCACTTGGGACATTGAGTCACTAAAGCATGCTAAGTATGTGCATAAAATGATTTTTTCTAATTAAAAACTAGGTGCAAGATATCCACAATAAAAAATTACCATTCTAAAGCACCCTAAAAGTGGAGATACAAAAAACCAGCAAACTAACCTCAGATGTACCTCTGTAAGAGCACCAAATCACATCCTAAATTTCTATCACTTGGCTAGATTATTCATTCATCCATAAATAGTATGCATGAAATTTTTTTTTATCCAAATCCAACCCGAATGTGAGATATTTCTTACTAAACATAGCCATCTTGAAACATTGTGATAATTGCAGACATACAAACATAACAAATTGTCTCTAGAATCACCTTGTTAAAAAAGGCAAATCAACTCCCGGATCCTTGAACCCTTCCCAGTTAGCACATTTTCATGTATAGAATTCAAAGAACCAACTCACTCATCATAACCATAAAATTGCATCACAATATTAACATGCAAAGTTAGCCTCCTAGATGACTAGTCATTGGGCTAACAGAAAACTGAATAAAATCCATCTAGTTTTGGCTTCACAAAGACATCAAATGAAACTCTTAGAATATGAACACCTAGACATTGATTAATTTTCATATAAGGGATATGATGCTTCCATTTTCATGCTCCAATGATCAACTAATGAGTTAATAGTAATCCTCAAAGTCATCCCTTTAAAACTTTCTCAATTAAAACACAGTGAAACTGCATAAATCTGATTTGGAATCGGTTGAACAAACTATCCAAATGGATTGGCACAGGTCTTAAAATATTCATGATAGAAAATTTCTATGACTATAATATAGGGGTGTTCAATTATCCATGAAATTTAACCAGGTGCAAGTTGTGAAACCTCAAAGTAAGCAACTTCATAATTTTGCACTTTCACATTTTGATAATTAGAATTAATTGTAAATAGAATAGCCTTGGAAAAGTTATCATATGAATCAGAAAATAGAAATGGAGACTCTCTCATGCCTACAACATCTCATAATAATCCTTATGTCATAAAACTTCATCAGCCAATGATGCAAGCATGCAAAGTAGGTCATTTGATATAATCAGGCAGTGTGCAAAATGCATATTTAAGTGAACACCTCTGAATGATCCTCTTTAAAACACATCAAAAATGACATCTGAAAGATGAAACCCATTTCATTTACTCTATGATAGGTTTTGCACATGTTCTCCAAGTGGTATCTTGTGAAAATCATCCGGTCATATTTTACTCACACTCTAATTAGGTCTCTTCGAAGAGTTTTTTAGGAGTACTCACCTTGCCTTAGAGAAAATTTTAAATTGGTCACTCCAAATTTGTGCCAAATTTGAGAGTACTATTAGTGAATTTTTCTAGGGATGTGTGCCCCTTGCAGGTATGTAGAGAATCTAAAATCTTTAGGTTGAATAGACCACTAAAAAATTAGACTTCTTCTCAACCTCCCAAAACTGGGTTCGTTATTGAAAGTACAAAATACCTAACACACAACTAAAAGCAAAGCGGCTATACACCATGTACAATATTTAAAAATGGACAAAAACCATCAAACTAAAATCACCGCTTACCCCTATCAAATACTTGATTCTCATTTTCATGGATCCTAAATAACTGATACTTACCACTGTCATATGCCTCATTAATCATGCTGCAATTTCCTATTAGCATATTATAGGAAATATAATCAACACAATAATAATCCCTGAATACTTGGAATTGAACAAAATACTACAAATGCTGACTATTTTGTGACATAAAAACATCACACCCTTGACTACCACTGGCAAGCTGACAAGGAAAACATTCCAACTCCTTTACATGGCTGGAATCAAACTCAACATGATCATTAGTTTTCAATAAAAAGTGAGCTTCATTTACAACATTGATTTACAAACTAGGATGGAACAATTTCAAAACAAAATATGATTGCAAAAGACTGAAGATAAATTGCTGATCATAATTTCTATCAACATCTTCCAAATCTAAAAAATGCATCATCAAGTAATCGCTCATTTACCATTTGCAAATCTAAAAACATACATGTAGATCTTTCATTCTTCTCAAAGGAGTAATCAGTATTACGATGTACACAAGAATCATCCACACTAATCTCATCCAAATCTAAGTCCATACCCGCATATGAGTCATTATACCCATCATACTTGACATAATCAAATTTATCACAATCATATGCAATTCTATCTTGCAGATCATTTGCCTCAGAAGTAGCAATAAGAAAATAAACATAGGTTTCATACTTTGTATCCATTTGCATGTATTCATTATCAAAGCATATATCAATAGGGTGCTGCAAAGTAGAGTGTATATTAAGGGAATACCTCTAAAAATTAGCATCTAATAGTTCTGATAGTTTTTCGCTTCTCAATGAACATTGGACTTCATTTTCCTTGCCTTCCACCTCTCCTTTACTTCTGCAAATATCTTCTCCATTGGGAACAAGGATTGAAGTTTCTTAGCTTAGGCCTTCTTGTGCAAAAGAACCATCACAACAACTGTCATCTGCCTCATAAACATCCTCTTGCTATCCACAAAACTCTTCCTTAAACTGAGACAAGAAGTCTACACTACCATGTTGATAATTAAACAAATCCATGAATCCAATGGAAATATCCACAACTAGATATTCATTCTTGACATCTTGAAATTCACTTAGCTCACTATTAGCATCATAATCATGAACATTGTCATCACAACTAGATTCAACATTATCAATTATTTTAGATTCAGATTCTTCAAACTCATCTATTCATTTTTTAACAAGTTCAATGCCTTCCTCTCTACATGATGTAGACCAATTTACTAATTTAGGCATACAAAGATCTAAGAACAAATGAAATTAAGAAGAATCTTGAAGTTAAATCCCTTCTGACAACTTATCATATGCATTGGAAAATTTTTCATAAAGCCCATGTATTGCTTCTTCTTTTCTTTCTCCTACATGTCTTTTCAAAGATAAGATGGCTTCGTATTGGATTATTTGATTAAATAGTGCCATATATTTTAGAATTTCTTCAAGATCTACTAGATAAATTTCAGATATAGGCAACATATCCTGATCTATTGAATCTAGAGTCTCCATTGCACTATCTTCTATCAATACATCTTCTTACTCACAAAGATTTTATTCAACTTATGCAATCATTTCACATAACAACATACTTCTGATTTTGATGACTGAGATATGTAAAAATAGAAGTATGGGAAACTTTTTAATTCAATTTCCTTTTCTCTAGGGACTTCTTAACCTATTAAGAAAAAAAATTATCTCATAAAACTTTGAGGAATACCTGGGAAAATTCTTTTTCTACTGTCTTTCTTTATTTCCTTATGATTTGGTCAATCCACCACTGAATCTTTTGAGCATCTGCTAAATGTTTGCTGCAAGTGTTTCAAACTAATCATCAATTTTCTTTATTAAATGTACACTAGTGCAGAGATCTTTCAGAGTTTCCACTCACTATTGTGAGAATGAATAAAACATTAATAGAAAAAAGACAAGTTGGGATTCAAGCAAAGATAGCAAACTTTCAGCAAGTCAATTGGATTTGACACATTTCTTTACAAAGAAGACATTCAAAATTTATTTTTTCAACAACAACAACCAGACTGACATCTAAGATCCAAAAAAATTTCATACTTAGAAACTTTAAGAATTCTTATCCTCAAATGGATATGGAAGAAAATGACTGGATCTATAAACAAACATGCTAGGAGTCTAGCTCAACTTGATAAACCTGAATCATTTATGACAATATAAAACCAAAGATTCTCTGAAAGGTTTTTCAATACTATTTACATCTCTCCCCAGAAGAGTCACCATTTTTTTGCTTTGTTTCTTATGTTGTGATAACTGGACATCAACCTTTTCACTTTTGAACTTAACTTCAAACGTAGCCAACTCCAAGTAGTTCACCGAGACTGAAAAGGACCAATTAACAAGGATACAGATCCATCCTTCTACACTTTAGGTTCTGCAAAACCAAGAGGGGGAAACCCTTTAACACCTTCAATATTATATTTGGCATAAATCAAGAGAGATCTCACAAAGGCTCAACATGACTAGGAGATACTAGGTAACAGGATAATCACCCATTGAACATTGACCTTGAAGTGGAGCGTGAGATTAGTACAACACCACAAACCACATAAAACATAGGATATTTTAGAGTTTATATTTAAGATGTAGAACATACCCAAGACCAATCTATCATGTATCAACAAGGAATATATTGATTTCTGTTCAGTTCCTTGTCAATTGGGTAATAATTCTAGTTCAAGAGCAGCATACAAAAACAAACTATGGTCAAAGACTCAAATCCATGAATACAAAGGATATCAGACCATACACTACTTATAAAAATCTTTATGCAAAACATATGAACTTATGTCATAACCATACCTTTATTAAATCTGATCCTATATCAGAACTAAGGACTAATAACATATACATAGATGAATCCATGCAATGAATCAGAAAATTTATAACCTAAATGAACAAAACAGAGGAGAGACTTGAATCTGAGAAAAGTTGTATTAAGTATGATGAATCTTTCTTCTGTATCAATCTAATCTAAAACATTTACCAATTCAACAATATGCAAAAGATCTAAAAAAATCTATTTTATCTGATAGAAAAACTAATACAATCCATGAAATATATCCCTAATGGAACCAGGAAAAAATTGGAAGCTCCTGGAGTTAAGCACCACTTGAATTTATTTATGGAGGCCAAGAGTTGGAACCCCTATTATGTCCAAAAAATTAGAGTATATGGGAAGAGAGACCTCTTGATTCCTCCCTGCACAGACACCTATCAATTCCCCAAAAATAGCTACAACTGATCCCCTCTTCAAACTGCCAAAATCTGATATGATTTGCAGAAAAATATCATATGTTTTGCCTTTGAGAATCCTCTCTAATAATATCCATGGATGCACAATAATATTTGAAAATAAAATATTACTCCTAATGTTTTGATTTAATACATTCTGTGCAAGGTTCAAGATAACAATTTTTATCTCTGCTTTTAATATTTTATACCTGCACTTTAATATCTGCATTTTAAATTCCTTATTATCCCAGTGCATACATCCATTTTAATAGTCTCCATTTTACCTTGTTTCTCGCTTCCCTACATTTTAATCTTTATTTCTTTTAAACCTGCACATTCATCCTTATATTAATCCTTCCTTTTTAATCTTCCAGGCACATTTATTTAGGACTGTTTAAATCTTCATTTCATTCCAGCACTGTTTTTACCCTTTATTTTACCCTTTTTACCCAGATTGTACCAGATCGTGCCACATGGTAGTCTCTAATTCACTAGTTTTTCCACCTCTACATCTACATCACCCTAATCTACCTGGTCTACCACCTATCAGGGTGCCACATGTCACTTTGTCATATTTCCTTGATGGTAACTTTCTTGCATCTTTCCCTTTGAGGCTTTGTGACAACCATCCATCTTGCCTTCCTCAGGACTTATGCCACCTTGGTTTCTTTCCTGTACGGCCCCCACCTCATCACCACCTGGACACCACCTCAACCACCTTGCTATCAACCCTGCCACATTTTAATCAGTCATGTTACCTTAATGACCATATCTTGTTCATATTTTCATTCCAATATTGCAACAACTGTCTGATCTCATTTGCCTAAGTAAATGTGCACCATTTGTAGCATCCACTTTCACGTCATCCTTGCGGGCCCCACCAAAATTAGTTTTTTGTCCTCCGTCTTTGCTGGCATGCATTTTGAGACACTCCTTACATGTGCATGCAGAGCCTCTGGGCTTCTTCTTCAAACTTCATACTGTGGCCTTTTGTATTTAAACATCACAAGTTTTCTCCACCCCACCAATGTGGGATAATGTTTGATGATTTTTTGAAATTTTTCTATGGTCTGGCACCCAAAATATGGGGTCTACCACCGAGTACATGCCAATAGCCAAGGGGCCCTCCTAGGAGCCTCTTGGCCTTTTCTTCAAACCATAATTGTGTGTTGAAGTATATAAACACTGTGGCTATCTGTTGCACAATGAATGTGGGATTAATCCCTTGTATTTTTTAAAACTTATTTCCTATCTACTTGTCAAAATTTTTCTCATTATACCTCCACCATGCTGAATATAGCATTCTCCACAATCCTCAATTTCTAGGCAGCCACCGAGATCTTTAGCTCTTTCTTTCGAATTATCATACGATCATAGTACTATAAAAACATAGAAAAATATTGTTTCTGCATGCATGTGGGATCATTGCATTTCATGTTTTTGCTTTGAAACTCCTCGTTGATCTCATGCATAGTGTTTCATTGGTTATACACCTTCTATTCCATTAGCTTGCATCTTAACTTTCCACGCAACACTCTAAGCTCCACGCAGGCTTTAGCTTCAAATTCCAACGCAACATCAACACCATGGCATTTTCCTATCTCCATGATGCTTGAGCTTATCTTAATGCTTTGCGCAGTGTCATGTTTGGAATGGGCTTGGGTCCTTACCTACCATGCTAGCTTCCACTTGGCTCTTCATTCTTTCACCATAGCCCATGCAACTCCTTTGGTTTTAAACTTGCCTCCTCTTCAAACAATGCACTAACTTCTTTATTTATGCAATGCGCAAGTGTGTCTTACAAAATTTGGAATAGTTATACAAAACAAGACAAAAAAAACCTCTGCGCAAGCCTTTACAATTTCATTTTCAACCCCCTCCCTTTGGTTTCATGTTTTGGCTTCTAAAATCTTCCTCCACGTAGCTCCTTTTTGCATTTAGCGCAGCCTCTCTTACTAGCTGAGCGGGCTTTCTTGTCATTAAACATAGCATTTGCATTGTATGTTTTGTTTTTAAAATCTTTCTGACTTTTTTATTTTAAATTAGAATGAGCTCCATTTGTTTTGACATTGCACAAACCCTCCACCATATATCTTGTGTAGAGACTTGCATTACACCACACAACCTTTATCTCCTCTTGTCCAGCGCTGCCTTTTGGTTTGCTTTTACAGCCCTTAGGATATTACTCAAGTTGTATCAAATATTCCCTGTCTCCTGATTGATAGCTTATGCCATGGAAGGATCCATCTCACTCTATTCTAATACACCAAGAGGTCCTCCTTTTCCCCGCTGAACAAACACACCAACCTTCTCATGTGAATATAACATATAGAAAAGACACCAAGCCGCATTCCACACGCTTTACACACAACTTCATTTTCTTGAATTCTTTTGTGAGTTCCGCTAGGTTGATCAACAGTCCTTTTTGAATTTCAAATATATAGTACACATTTTCTCTTAGACTTAATATCCTGAGACAATAAAATACAAATGATTATGAAGAGTTCTTGAACTATTGCACATTCATCCTTTTCTACAAAATACCATACCCAAGATAGTATAACAATGGTGATTTCAAATTCACTGAAGCACAATGAAGAACAACCCCACCTTTGTCATCTATAGTATTCACACAACTCATATATGCTTTGCTATCACTAGTATAAGAAAACAAATTCCCAAGGAATTTCTTCCAAGATATCAAAATTTTAAGATACCAATACCCAAAGATGAGTGCTTCATTCACCTTGTAACATGATATGTTAAACACATACAAAACTCGTTAGGAAAATGTTTCAGAATAATAACAAAAATGAGCCTAAGAACCCACCACTTGGCACACTGAATCCTTAAAGAATATTGAGTATTTGCATAAAAGGATTTTGTCTGATTCAAAACTAGGTGCAAGATATCCACAATAAAAAAATGACCATTCTGTAGCACTCTAAAACTAGAGAATATAAAAACAAGCAAACTGACCTCAGATGTACCTCTACAAGAGCACCAAACCACATCCTAAATTTCTTTCACTTGGCCAGCTAATTCATTCATCCATAACTAGTATGCATGCAAAAAGGTTTTATCCAAATCCAACCCGAATGTGAGATATTTCTTACTAAACATAGCCATCCTGAAACATTGTGATAATTGTAGACGTATAAACATAACAAACTATCTCTAGAATCACCTTGTTAAAAAAGGCAAATCAACTCCTGGATCATTGAACCCTTTCCGGTTAGCACATTTTCATGTATAGAATGTAAAGAACCATATAACTCATCATAACCATAAAATTGCATCACAATATTAACATGCAAAGTCAGCCTCCTAGATGAATAGTCATTAGGATCATAGAAAATTGAATAAAATCCATCTATTTTTTGTTAATCTCTAAGTTATGTTGATGATTAGTGACCAACACATAGTCATTTCATTAGGCAGTTTTAGCTGGCTATCACTGTGGCCAAGCTAAAACTATGCAAGGCCGAGCAACATTGTCAAGCAGTTTTTAGTATGCCGAGTTACATTGCCGAGCTGAGTAAAGATAGAGATGTTAAATGCCGAGTGATAGACAGTCAAAGTGCCAAGCAAAATAGTTTCTGTATACTTGTCAAGAAAGATACAAACTTCAAGGATAAGTGATCCGGCCGACTTGTATAAGATTTTTGGGCCAACATTATGTGCATTTAATATTCTTATATGGAGTTAGTTATGCATTTAATTGTTTTATCCAATGCATGACTCATTGTAAGAATTAATTGCTTTACCATCAAGGCATGGATATCAGATCTTGATCGTTGATCTAGATCTCACTTTCAGATCTGTATAGATATATTAGATTGCTTCGTAACCCTATTTTGAATGTATGTGCAAGAGGTAGAAGAGGAATTGTTGAAGTGACTGCATTTTGATGTGAAATGCACAGAGGGTTATTTTGTTCAGAAGAAGATATCAAGCAGAGCATAACACAGTGAACAGAAAAGTAAAGGTATATCAGATTATAAGATCAGAAGAGATATTGAAAAGAGGAGATCCATCATCAGCATCAGAGTGCATATCGAAGGATCAATACTTGAGACTTTCTAATCATTGTATCAGGTGAAAATATCTTAACAGAGTGGTTTTAGCAGGCCTTTATTTATCTCTTAACAGAGTGCTTACTT
>MU225465.1:3334649-3345249 GCA_018584345.1 Thuja plicata | reverse complement strand
CACTTTATTACTACAGTAGTGGAGACTTTTGTGGGTGTCATCCCCACCCCAGTTTTACCTATTTGGGTTTCTGGGTTACCAAGTTATTGTGTTATGTGTTACTTATTTCATGGTGTGGATGCTATCTTAGATTACATTAGATTCATTTATGTATGAATGTGTTATCAATTTGTTTTAAGTATTTATATTGGAAGATCTAATTCACCCCCCACTCTCAGTATCTTTCTTTCCCATTATTGTATTTCCAACAGTTTTGGCTTCACAATGACATCAAATGAAGCTATTAGAATCTGAACACTTGGACATTGATTCATTTTCATATAAGGGATATGATTCTTCCTTTGGCGTGATCCAATGATCAACCAATGAATCAATAGTAATCCTCAAACTCAGGCCTTTAAAACTTTCTCAATTAAAACACAGTGAAACTGCATAAATCTGATTTGGAACTGGTTGAACAAACTATCTAAATGGATTGGCACAGGTCATAAAATCTTCATAATAGCACATTTCCATGACTAAAATATAGGGGAGTGTTAAATTATCCATTACATTCAACCAGGTGCAATTTGTAAAACCTCAAAGTAAGAAACTTCATAATTTCACACTTTCACATTCTGAGAATCAGAATTAATTGCAAACAGAATAGCCTTGGAAAAGTTATCATATGAATTCATAGGAATATTTAAATAGAAATGGAGACTCTCTCTCAAGCCTACAACATCTCAGAATAATCCTTATGTCATGCACCTTTATTCGGCCAAAGATGGAAGCATGCAAAGTAGGTCATTTTATATAATCAGGCAGTGTGTAAAATGCAGATTTAAGTGAACACCTTCGAATGACTCTCTTCAAAACACATCAAAACTGACATCTGAAAGCTGAAACCTATTTTATTTACTCCATGATAAGTTTTTCACATGTTCTCTAAGTGGTATCTTATGAAAATCATCTATTTATATTTTACTCGCACTCCAATTAGGTCTCTTTGAAGTTTTTTTAGGGGTACTCACCTTAGAGAAAATTTTAAATTGGTCACTCCAATTTGTGCCAAATTTGAGAGTACCAACACACGTGTTGACATGTTGTGATCCCTTAATGAATAAAGGACATGCATCTTCACTTTGAGGGATTACGACAACCGTCCGATACAATTTGATCTACGTGATGATTAATTGTCTTTGACCCCACCTAGCTGAGACCTCATCAAACACGTGGCAACTAGTTGTGATTCCACAAATGTGTAAGAATTTTTTGCTTTATCATTTTGGGATTATTCCAACCATTGATGGAGTTTTATCTTCATCATTGATCTGCAAAAGGAATAAAACAACAAAAATCCCACATAAAATATAGACAACGGCTAGATTTATGAATTCAAATATGAATATGCAAGATGAGAAATAAAAGATTTAAACAATAACATGATTAATGAAATAAAAGAATAATTCATAATAATATGGGCATAGGCTATACTTCCCAAATTCATTTAGACATGCAAAATCGATCTGCAAAATTGGGTTCCACTAGTGACTCTTTCTAGGATGTGCTTCATACTTGGACACAACAAGATCCTAGTTATCTTTAGAGAATAAAACCATTAGAAGAAAAAAAGAATATAATACATATTATAAAAATGAGAAAAATAAATTTCCTTTTAAGATGTTCAAGAGAAGAAGGGTTTAAGATACTGACCATGTACTGGAATTTTATGAGCATAGCCTTCTAAATCTTGTAAGAGAAGAATTCTCACCTCCTTTACCAATGATGACAAAAGGACATACCCATAGAGCATCAAATTTTCCATGTCTACCTTTGTCTTGATCTTTTACATTCCATCTTAAAACCAAATCTCCTTCTTGAAACTTTCTTTCTGTGGTCTTCTTATCAAATAAAACCTTCACTTGCTGATGTAATTCATGATTTCTTTCCTGAGCTTGATTCCTCATTTCAATCAACTCTGCAAGATGATAAATTGTTACAAATTTGTATACTGGTAGTAAATTTTTCAATGATAACTGAGCTTTCTTTCCATAGACAAGTTCATATGGTGCATATCCATTAGATTTCTTAATTGTAATTCTGTCTACTCAAAGTGCAAGTGGTAACTTTGAATCCCATGCTCTCTTGTTCTTTCTTAGCATTCTTTTTATGATTTTCATTATATTTTTGTTACTTGATTCTGCTTGGCCATTTCCTTGTGGGTGATAAGGAGATGCACAAGAAATATTTATTCCATATTTCTCATGAAATTCAGTAAACTCTGCAGATTTGAAACACATGACATTATCAAAAACAATTTTATGAGGAACAAAAAATCTTGTTAATACGCTTTTAGTCAAGAATATGATCACAATCTTACTAGTAGCATTTCAAGTAGGTATGGATTCCAACCACTTAGTGAAGTAGTCAGTGGCCACAAAAATCCACTCATGTCCACCACTAGAACTATCAGTGATTTTCCCTATGAAGTCTATTCCCCACATTTGTTATTCAGTAGACATGGGTTTAAGAGGTAATGCACCATTGTATTTGAGTTGAAATGCTTCTCATTTCTAAATATATGCATAACACTCCTTAAATAGATAGGGCTAATAGTATCCCGCATTCAATATTTTATGGGTAGTGGTCTTTTTTGAAAAATGTCCCCCACATGCCCCATCATGAAGATCCCCTAGCACTTTCTCAGCTTGGTACACATCTAAACAAAAAAAAGTATACCATCTCTATTTTGGCAATATAAATCCCCTTGTATCAAGACATATTTAGATTCTTGGTATTTTACTGTCCTCTTCTAACTATCTGTAAGGATTTATGGACATTTCATGTGTTTTAAGAAATGTACTATATTAGTGTACCAAGGGCATCTTTCAATACTTGTTTGAGTTTCACTCAAATTCATTTGATTTACCTGTAATGCATCCATGTTTGATTTTTCCATCAATTTTCTTAACCTTTGTCCTCTAACAATTTTAGTAATTTGATTCACCCATCTACACCTTTTCCCAATTACTTCTAATTATCTGAATATATCTTTTATTTCTGCATTTAGAACATAAGATATTACTCTTGCCCCAACCAAATAAGGCCTGAAGGATTTTACTGCTTTCACAAGTGCATAAGATTGTTTTTCATTTATATCATAATTCAACTCTGAGGGTTGAAGAGTCTTACTAAAATATGATATTGGTTGTTCATGACACTCACTATTATTTTGCAAGAGGATAGTGACAATAGTGTGGTATGATGCAAAAGAAAATAGTTGAAATAGTTTAGTAAAATTTGAGGACTTGAGAATAGGGGCTTCCTTAATTTCCCTTTTGATATTAATAAATGCTTCTAAAGCCTCATCTGTCTATTTCACATCTGCACCCTTCTTCAACATCACAACAATAGGTTTAATTATTTCTAAAAAATTTGAGACAAACCTTATCACAAAATTTATTTTCCCAAAGAAAGATTGGATCCCTTTGACATTGTTAGGGACCTCAATTTTATCTATTGCTACAATCCTCTCGGGATCTATTTTTACTCCATCCTTGGATACAATATGTCCTAACAATTTTCCTTTTGTAACCGCAAAATGAGATTTCTTTGGGTTCAATGATATTCCGTATTCAAGGGGTCTTTGAAAGATTTTCTCAAAATTCTTGCAATGATCTTATGCTCTTTTGGAGTAAGCAGTTAAGTCATCTTGATATTCCACCATGATTACATCAATAAAATTCTCAAAAGCCACATCCATTTCTCTTTGGAAAGTAGCCCCTGCATTAGTGAGTCCAAAAGACAGTATAGCCTACACATAGGTATCCCAAGGTGTAGTAAATGTTGTTTCATATTGTTCCTCTTCTTTTACTTTCACCTGGTTATACCCTGAGAACCCATCCATCATTGATAATAACCCATTTCCCATGACCTTTTGCAATAATTCTTCCATGTTTGGCAATGCATAATTGTCCTTTAAAGATGATATATTTAGATTCCTGAAGTCTACACAAAGTCTGATATCACCATTCTTTTTTCTGACAAGAACTAAGTTAGAAACCCATGTTGAGTGTCTAATTGGTTTTAATATGCCAACATCCCTCATCTTGAATAATTCATCTTTCATCTTGGGAGCTAAAGTTGGGTTTATTGGTCTCTGCCTTTTCCTAAATGGTTTGGCATTTGTCTTTAAAGGTATCTCATGTTGGAAGAGATCCTCTTGGTAAGCCTTAAGGTCATCATAGGACCAAGAAAATACATGTTTATACTTTCTCAATAATATGATGATGTCTATTATGATCTTGGGGTTTAAGATTTTACCCACAAATATTTCTTTTGGATATCCTTCATTTCCCAATTTTATCTTCTCTACTTCATCCATTGTGACATTAGTGTTTTTTGCTTCTATTTTTGAATCTTTATTATCAAACAATCTTTCAGGTACTATAAGCCCATTTGGAACTTTATTAGTTTTAAGCTAAATGACTTCCTTTCCAAACAAAATTGATTTCCCATTGTCTATCTCTACATGAGCATTTAAATCTATCAAGTGATCTTCATATTCTTTATCACATGCTAAAAATCTGGTTATATCTCAATCATCCTCAAATGTTTTCTAGTTATTAACATTATTAGGTAAAACAGGCCTGGTTTTAAATTCTACTTGGACTATGTCTTCACAAGGAATTTCATTATTATTTAATGCCAAATTATCCATAAAATGTGTGAGGATATTCTCTGATCGATCTATCCAGTTAATCGGAAAGGCATCAAAATATTCTATAGAATCCCACACTTCATTTCTATACCTTTTAAGAGGAGGACGTTAGAAAAAAATTGATTCCTAACTTGAGAAATAATTAATTCAGAATCCCCAAAGACACTTAAACATTTGATTCCATGTTTATTAGTTATTCTCAAACCAAGTAATAGAGCCTCATACTCTGCAACATGATGAACTATAACTTATTGAATATTTGAAGATGTTAAGTTGATGATCACCGAGATGCAAAAAGTTAATGCAAGACATTAAATTAGTTAATGTATTGTATTGTCATTGATGTCAAGTTGATATAATCTGATTGGTTATATACAAATTGTCAAAAAATTCAAAGAACCAAAGAGATAAAGGTTATGTTATCAGTAATGCATAAAAGTTTAGTATACACCAAGTGACAACAAACACCAACAGATAGTGCACACTGACGGATAGAGAACCCTGAGAAGAGTCACAGCGACACCCGAGCAAGTTACCTGAGAAAGCATTAGCAAGTAGAAACTAAGTGATACTTAAGGAGAACTGAATGTCATAGTGTTACCCAAAAGACAGACAACCCAAACGGACAGAGATGCCCGAGGACAATTGAAGTCAAGAGCAAGAAAACAAGGAGTTAAACACCATTCAGAACTAAAGTTCAGAAATGAAAAAAGATAAATATGCAGTTAACTAATTGATTACATTGTTTTCATTGACGAGTTAAAAGCCAAAGATAAGCTAGAGATTAAAGCTATTTTTATTCCAATTTTCAAGGAGAGATCTGCGGGATAAAACTAAATAAAACTTTAAAGCAAGAATGGCGAGATTTTTGGATCACATTAAGAACAAGAAAGAAAAGGACTTAGAAGTGGTGAAAACATGTCTATAAGAGAGACAAGATTATTCATTATGAGTTGGGGTAAAATATAAAATGATTCTAAAGAGAATATAGGAGAAGATAAGAAGTCTTCATGCAGACATGATCAAACAAGCTGAATAATAGAGCTAAAGATTTCTGTGAACACCGAGCAACAGAGAAGGAATGAAATCATCGAGCAGAAAGAAGTTGAGCAAAGGAACAAAAAGAAAAATTGATCAGAAAGGTATTATGAGCTTACAATAGATCTGAACATATGCAATATTAAGTTGTATTTATGAACAAATCAGATATTGTTTCAGTTTAACCATTGTATCATAAAATCTCTTAACAGGGTGGGCTTGAACTATCCTTTATATATTGAGATACATCACAAGGAGTAACAAAATGTTTCTCATGAAGATAACATAGTGAAATTCTAGATATCAAGTGACAAACTATTATATTTAAATCCTAGAACAAAGTTCCACTTAATAGTGTGTTTGTAACCTTTAATAAGGTTGGCTCTTCACAGAGCTCACCTTTAATATGGTTCATTGCTTTAATTTTTTTCTTTATACATTACTAAAACAATATTGATTGGTAAACATTAAGTTATTTACTGTATTTCGGTTAAGGCTAGACTACTATTCGAAAAAACTTAAGATAAAGGATTAATAGTGAATTCCAAGCAGTAGTTATTTGATAAGATCAATTTTGAGGCCACTCATTCACCCCCCCTCTTATTTATTCTAAAAATTGGTATCATATCTTGTGTTCTTAGAAGGAAGGTTTCAAGACCTAAGCTAAAGATTAGTATATGAGCAAAAGGGATGTTCCTAAGTTGAACAAAGACAACTTTGCATCATGGAAAAGAAAGTTAAAGACTCCACTTATCGGGTATTGGAAATGATGTTACTGAATACTTGGATACTAAATATGTGTTGCCTACTAGACCTCACACACTTGATCAATTGAGAGAAAAGCATGAGCATGTTGGAGATTTGCTTATGTGCAAATAATTGATTGTATGTTTGTCATTGATGACAATATATAATATACAACAGTGTTCTATAAGAAATTATCAGTATAGATGTTCTGGAGCAATGCATGTTTATTTCCATTGTGTATACATGTTCTAGATGCTATGTACATTCACACTGACTCAGATATGAAGTTTCAATTGAGTTATGTTAATCAGTTATGGCAGTTACAGCGTTTGAAGATTATCTATCAAGAGTTGACGTAAATACAGTGTTGCTTGAGTTGCACCTATCTCTGGGATATGCATGTTTGTATTAATGTTTAGTTATGAGTTAGTGATCATTATACAAAGGTGCCAAGCATGTTTTAATAGAATCATGATATTGGAACAAAATTGGTGAAGCCAACTTTGTGAAGCGTTGCGTCTATTTAGTTTGAGTTGCACAGTTCTAACTTTGATTGTGTGGTTAGTTAAGCTGACAAAGAAGTTGATGAAGTGTTCCCAGATACCATCATGACCTTATCCTTGGTGAAGATACATATACCAGTTCAAATGTGTTCACTAAGTGTGAAAATGAAGTGAAAAACAATAGACAGAAGAGAGAAGAAAGTCAGACATAATAAGTTGAAGAACTATGTGAAGAAACAGAAGAAGATTACAATTCATTGGAACTGATCAAGACAATAGATCTACTCAAATAGTTCATCTGTCAGATATAGTGTATATATGTTCTACTGAAGGTTACAAGCTTCACCATTTTAGCAGTGATCTTTTGGACAATGAGTCCTCACCCCTAACAAGGTTACTTGTAAAAGACTCCTAACAGGGTCTGACCTTAAACCAGGTCTCTATACTTATTGCATTGTAAAGAACAAGTCCTAACAGGGTTGCAAGATCTCCTAATAGGGATAATTATACTCAAGTATAGTTCTTTTTGGGTGCTAATTCCCACTGGGGTTTTTACCTATTTGGTTTTCCCGTAACCAAAATTGGTGTGTTCTCTATTATGTTATCTGAATGTGCATTTGCTTTATGTTAATTTATATCTAAGAGAAGAAAAAAATTAAAATAGTTGATAACTAATTCACCATCCCCCTCTAAGTTATCCTTTGGGACTATTCCAACAATTGGTATCTGACTTGGAGAGAAATCCTAACAACTTAAGGTAGATCAGATGGCATACTTCAGGAAAGAGAGTCCTAAGTTTGATGGAGAAAACTATCTTGAGTGGAAGAACCAAATGATAACACATCTTTAGTGCATTGGATTTGAGATCTATGAGATTCCCACTCAAGAAATTGAAGTTCCCACCCTGAAAGACCTTGCAGAAGAAGACTCTACAATCAAACAAAAGGAAGTGTTCACTCAAAATTCAATCACCAAAGAAGCCCTAATCAGTGCCCTATCTGACAGTGAATTTTCTGAAATCAAGAAGGCAGATAAAGCATACTCTATTTGGAAATACTTAGAAGATATGTTTGAAGGATACATCCAAGCAAAGAATGCACATAGAAAGACATGGAAGAAAATATACAATAACTTAGAGATGCTACCTGAAGAAAACATCAACACCTACAATCAGAGAATTAATGAAGCAGTTTCAAGTATTAGGAACAATGGTGGAGAAATTTTAGAAGATGATATAATGGACAAACTAATGACCATGCTAATAGTAGACTATGAGAGAAAGATCAATATCTTAGATGAGACTATGAAATTATGAAAATACTTCAAGAGGGAGACTTTGATTAGTAAAATATCTACATTTGAGATATCAAGATTGAATATAAAACCTAAAAGTGAGACAACTTTCAAAGCCTCAGTCCGCAGCAAGAAATCCATAAGAAACTCTAGTAATATTGAAGAAGTGGATACAAAACTAGAAGAAATCATTGCTATTATTGCCAAGAAAGAAAGGAAAGTGTTAGAAATGAAAAAGAAATATGTAAAAATGAACAATACCAGGAAAGAATCTAAGCGAGTGAATGCATAAAAGAAATATTACCATAAATAAGGAGAGAGAAAGCTCCAAGATTCAACACAAGAAGGCAAGATATTTGAAAGGGGAAAGAAAAGAAAACCCCTTGTGACATTATGAATGAGGCATGAAAATCCTAAGAAGAGGAGAGAGAGAGAGCGAATTGTTCATACAATAATTGAGAAGAGGAAGAAACCTCATTAGACTGAGGAGAGAATAAGAGACATCTCTTTAATAGAGATGTGAGAAAGGAGTTGCATGGTAACTCCCATATCTATGTATGCCACATTTCATAAAGTGTGTGCCACTTTTGTTATTTCCTCTTAAGGAGGAATCTAAGGGATGCCTTGGTTTATCCCAATTAAATAATACAACCAAGGGATAATAAAATATACATAAAATGAATTATCCTCACAAGAGGAAAAAATAGGTGTAGGGATTCCATAGGAATCTCCTACTTACATAATGCAAGTAAAGATTAATTTCTAACAGAAAGGTAAAGGGAAATATGAAGGACAACAACCATTCAAATGTTTTTCATGCAACAAATTTGGTCACTTTGCATCCAAGTGTCCTACAAGAGTCAAGAATTTTAGATCAGATTACAAGCCCAAGTACACTAAGGAATGTTATCATGCTGAAGATGGTGTAACCGATGATGATTTAGGAGAAGATGAAATTGGTTTCATTGCTATTAAAGACATTGAGAAGATTCTTGAAGAAATGGAAAAAGAAGATGAAGAAAAATCACAAGAGTTAGCATTAGTTTCAAAAGATGACATCATAAATGACTGGATCATTGAAAATGGATGTTCAAACCACATGACAGGAGACAAAGACAAATTTGTACATTTGGACAAGTACAAAGGTGGCATGGTTAGATTTGAAGATAACACTCCCAAACCTATCATAGGAAGAGGTTGTATCACCTTAGATGGAAAGAATAAAATAGATGATGTTCTTTATGTTGATGGTTTACATCATAACTTACTAAGTGTTGGACAGTTGCTTGATAAAAGATATCAGTTGGAATTCAAAAACAACCAGTGCATCATTAAAAACAAAGAAGGAGACATGATTGCATCAGGATCAAAGAACAAAGGTAATGTATTTTATCTCAATTCATAAGTAATTTGTTTTGTTGCAAAAGTGGATGGCAGTTGACTATGGCACAAGAGACTTTGTCATATCAATTTTGACAACATAGTCAAGATAAGTAATGTAAAGGCAGTAAGAGACCTTCCAAGTATTTCAAGACTAGTTGACACCATGTGCAGGGAATCTATGATGGGGAAGCATGTGAGGACCTCATTCAAGATCAAATATGACTCTGCTAAAAAAAAAATTAGATATGATACATACAAACCTCTGTGGACCTACTCAAACAAGATCATACTACGGAGAAAGGTATTTCATTTTGTTTGTTGATTATTTCTCAAGGATGATGTGGGTTGCATTCCTAAAAGAAAAATATGAAGCTTTTGAAGTGTTCAAAGCTAAGGTTGAGAATGAATATGGATTAAAGATAAAATGTCTGAGATTTGATAGAGGAGGAGAATTCACCTCTGACTAGTTTTATGATTACTGTGAAGAACATAGTATCAAGAGACAGTTAAGTGCACCTAGAACCCCTCAGCAGAATGGGATTGCAGAAATAAGGAACAAAATAATACTTGACACAATGCGCACTATCATGATTGAAGGAAAGGTTTCCCATACCTATTGGAGAGATTCGGTCAATACACCAGTCTATACTATCAATCGAATACATTTAAGGCTAGGCGCAAACAAAACACCCTATAAACTTTGGTTTGGTAATGTACCTACTATAAAATACTTCAGAGTCTTTGGAAGCAAGTGCTACATCAAGAGAGATGATAGCATTGGAAAGTTTTCTTCTAGAAGCGATGAAAGTATTTTTCTTGGTTACTCTACTAAAAGAAAAGCCTATAGATGTTTTAATCTAAGATTAAAGAAGATCATTGAAAGTACTCATGTGAAGATTGATGAGAAGTTTATGATTCAAGAAAGATATTATGA
>MU225465.1:3309552-3334320 GCA_018584345.1 Thuja plicata | reverse complement strand
ATTAGATCAAATAATCAAGAATGAAACATGGGAATTGGTCCCTAGACCTCATGACAAGAATGTGATTGGAACAAAGTGGATATTTAGGAACAAAATGAATGAAGAAGGCACAGTGGTAAGGAACAAATCAAGATTAGTATGTAAAGGATATGCGCAGAGAGAAGGAATAGACTACACTGATACATTTTCCCCTGTGAGCAGACTAGAAGCTATCAAGTTGTTTTTGGCCTATGCAACATTCAAGAACTTGAAAGTATATCAAATAGATGTCAAGTTAGCTTTTCTGAATGGTGACCTGAAGGAAGAAGTCTACATAGAGTATCCTAAAAGATTCAAACTTTTAGACAAACCAAACATGGTATGCATAATAAAGAAAGCACTTTATGGACTTAAACAGGCCCCAAGATCTTGGTATGAGAGACTTGATGGTTTCTTAACAAAGATAGGATTCAGATAAGGAGTAGGAGACTATAATTTATTCCTAAGAGAGACAGATGAAGGATTACTACTCAATGCTATTTTTTTTGCTGACATTATCTTTGGAGGTAATGACAAACTTAGTGCAAAATTTGCCAAAGAAATGAAAAGTGAGTTTGAAATGAGCATGATTGGACCTATCAAATATTTTCTTGGATTGAATGTAAAACAAATAGAAAAAGACATATTCATAAATTAGTCTAAGTATTTGAAGGAGATATTGAAGACTTTCAAAATGGAAGATTGCAAACCAGTAAGCACCCCCATGATAATAGGAAGCAAGATTTCTAAAGATGATAATTCCACAACAGTTGACAAGACTCTATACAAGTCTATGTTTGGAAAACTCATATATCTTACTCAATCTAGACCTGATATTTCTAATGAAGTTGGAATTGTTGGAAGATTTGCAACTGAACCTAAACAAAATCACCTAATGGAAATAAAAATAATATTCAGATATTTAAAAGGAACTATAGACTATGATTATGGTATCCTAACTCAGAGAATATAAAACTTCATGTGTATATTGATGTTGATTGGGCAGGTTGTGTTGATGACAGAAAGAGTACATCAGGAGGAGCAATATTTCTTGGAGATAGATTGGTCACTTGGACAATTAAAAAGTAGAATTGTATCTCTCAGTTAACAGCAAAAGATGAGTATGTTGCAGCATCATTGAATTGTTCAACAATGGTTTGGATCAAACAGATGATTACAGACTTTGGTATTCAGATTGATTATCCTATTGTTACTCACTGTGACAATACTATTACTATCAATATGTCAAAGAACCCTGTGATGCACGCAAAGACAAAACACATTAAGATCAAATAAAACTTTCTAAGAGAAAAAATTGCAGATAGAGAAGTAAAGTTGGATTATGTGAGCACTAAAGAACAATTAGCATATATTTTTACAAAGCCATTATCAAAAGATACTTTTGAGTATCTCAAGGAGAAGCTAGGAGTAATTCCCCTTCCTGAGTCTAATTAGAATTTGTAGCAAGAACATCAGTCCCTGGTGACTGATGAATGGTTGACTACTCTACTTCTAGAGTAGTACCTGTGCCTGATGGTGTTTAACACCCTTTTCCATTGATGTCAAAGGGGGAGTATTAGTAAGGGGGAGCATATACTCTAGGGGAGTATACAGTTAGAAGAGAAACAAAAGTGAAGAGGAACTTTTGATGAGGATATTGAGAAGATTGTAAAAATAAGGAAGACACTTTGAGTTGATGATATCATATGTTTCCATCAATGTCAAAGGGGGAGATTGTTGGAGATTTTCTTCTGTGCAAATAATTGAATGTATGTTTGTCATTGATGACAACATATAATATACAACAGTGTTCTATATGCAATTATCAGTGCAGATGTTGTAGAGCTATGTGTGTTTATTTCCATGGTGTATACATGTTCTAGATGCTATGTGCATTCACGCTAAGTCAGATATGAAGTTTCAGTTGAGTTATGTTAATTAGTTATGGCAGTTACAACGTCTAAAGATTATCTGTCAAGAGTCAACGTAAATACAATGTTTCTTGAGTTGTGCCTATATTCGGGATATGCGTGTTTGTATTAATTTTTAGTTATAAGTTAGTTATGATTATGCAAAGGTGCCAAGCGTGTTTTAATATAATTGTGATACTGGAGTAAAATTGGTGAAGCCAGATTTGTGAAGCGTTGCGTCTATTCAGTTTGAGTTGCATGGTTCTAACTTTGATTGTGTGGTTAGTTAAGCCAAAAAATAAGTTGATAAAGTGTTCCCAGATACCTTCATGACCTTATCCTTGGTGAAGATACATATATCAATTCAAATGTGTTCGCTAAGTGTAAAAATGAAGTGAAAAAAAATAGACAGAAGAGAGAAGAAAGTCAGACAGAATAAGTTGAAGAACTGTGTGAAGAAATAGAAGAAGATTACAATTCATTGGAACTGATCAAGACAATAGGTCTACTCAAATAGTTCATCTATCAGATATAGTGTATATCTGTTCTAATGAAGGTTGCAACCTTCACCATTTTAGCAGTGAGCTTTTGGATAGTGAGTCCGCACCCCTAACAGGGTTACTTGTAAAAGACTCCTAACAGGGTCTGACCTTTAACTAGGTCTCTGTACTTATTGCATTATAAAGAAAAAATCCTAACAGGGTTGCAAGATCTTCTAACAGGGATAATTATAATCAAGTATAGTTCTTTATGGGTGCTAATTCCCACTGGGGTTTTTACCTATTTGGTTTCCCCATAACCAAAATTGTTGTGTTCTCTATTGTGTTATCTAAATGTGCATTTGCTTTATGTTAATTTATATCTAAGAGAAGAAAAGAATTAAAATAGATGATAACTAATTCACCCCCCCTTCTCAGTTATCCTTTGGGATTATTCCAACAGAGAACAATTTTATGATGATAGAACTTACTTCCTCACTCTGCGATGCTGAATTTGAAGATGTCAAAACATGCACCACTACAAAGAAACTGTGGGAAAAATTGAAGCTAGTACATGGAGGAGATGAAAATGTGCTAAGAGCTAAGGTATAAATCCTAAGAGGGAAATTTGATGACCTAAGAATGAAAGAAGGAGAAAATATCACTTAGTAAAGAAACAAAATCAAAGAGGTAGTCAATGCTATCTAAGGTGTAGGAGGTGTACTTGAAGAAGAAACAACATGGTAAGTAAAATCCTAAGAACCTTAATGTCTGTTTATGCTATTAGAGTATCTGCTATACAAGAAATGAGAGAAGTATAAAATAACAATGTCACTCTAGATAGTTTGGTTGGTAGACTTATTTCATTTGAGATGAATAACTTTGACAACAATGTCTTACCATCTATTAAGTATGCATTCAAATCTTCTTTGAAAATAAGTAAGTCAAGTCATAAACACACTATGAGAAATGATATTTAAATTGATAGTGATGACCAACAACTTGATGAGATTGAAGCACTAATGGCTAGAAGATTGCAAAGCAACAAAGGTAGATACAAAGGTAAATTACCATTGGTATGTTTTAATTGTAAAGAGATTGGACACTTTGTTGCTAGATGTCCTAACAAAATTAAAGAAGACAGAAACAATGATAGATCATATGAAAAGAAGTTTGACAGAGGTGATGACATAGATTACCAAATCAGCTGACAATCTGACAGAAGAGACAACTGAGACTACAAGGACAAAGGGAAGAAATCTTGTTACCTAACTGAGAACAAAGCTGAGAATACTGACACCGAATTTGATGAAGGATGACTCAGATGAATAGGAAAGGTATGTTGAAACTACACTCATATCTAAGGTTAGTCAAAATGATGTCTAGATTATTGATAGTGGCTGCACTCACCACATGACTAGAGATAAAGAAAAATTTGAAACTTTTGAGTATTATAATAGTGGATCAGTAAGAATGGGTAATGACTCACCTTGTCCAGTTATAAGTAAAGGAACCATGATGTTGAATAGTCTGATTAGATGTGAAAATGCATACTGGGTAAAAGGAATTAACTATAATCTATTGAGTGTTTCACAACTCAATAACGCAGGTCACTGAGTTGCATTTGAAAACAAACAGGCAAAGATCTTTAATGAATCAGGAAGGTTGATCAGAACTGGTGAACAAAAAAAAGGTAACCTATTCTATCTTGATGATATAAACACCACTTGTTTAATGTCTAGAAACGAAGACATATGGTTGTGGCATAAAAGGTTATGTCATGTGAATTTTGACAACATGATTAGGATAAGAAAGAAAAGGAAAGTAAGAGGCTTATTGAGCATGTCAAAGCCCAAACATGTCATGTGTAAGAATTTTCAAAAAGGTAAAATGACAAAGTCTAGTTTTAAGAGAAAAACCTACACATCTAATGCCACTCTAGAATTAGTCCATACTAATATATGTGGACCAATGAGAACAAAGAGTTACTATAGTGATAGATACTTCATTCTCGTCATTGATGATTATTCTAGAATGATGACAGTTATGTTCTTAAAAGAGAAATCAGAAGCATTCAAGATGTTTAAATGGTATAAAGCAATTATAGAAAAACAAATTCATATGGAACTAAAATGCTTAAGATCAAATAGAGGAGGAGAATTTAACTCTGATGAATTCACTAACTTTTGTAATGACCATGGAGTTCAAAGACAGGGTCCTACACCAAGAACACCACAGCAAAATGGTATTGCTGAAAGAAGGAATAGATCCATTGTTGATTATGCCAGAACACTAATGATTGAGAAAGGAATCACTCAAACATTATGGAGAGAATCTATCAATTCTGCTATCTACATATTGAATAGAGTTCAATTAAAGAAAGATACCAATAAGACACCTTATGAGATATGGTATGGATATACACCCAATGTAATTTACTTCAGAATTTTTGGAAGTCATGTTATATTTTGAAAGATGATAGAAATGGAAATCTTGACTCCAAAGGTGAAGAAGGAATATTTTTAGGGTAATATACCAAAAACAAGGCTTATAAATGTCTTAACAAATCCTCTAACAAATAATTGAAAGTGCAAATGTCAAAATAGATGAATTTGCTGAGAAAAATGATGAGGAAAGGAGAAAGGAACCAAAAGACTACAACAGGTTTTTCTACAGTGAAGAACTTGACACTATGCCTGAGAAAAAGTGTATCGCTCTCGAGTGACAGAACAATGCACCCGAGTATTGGGCTACAAACACCAAAAATAAGGAAATTGCTCAAAATGATGTCCCAAGTGATGGAGATCAGAATGAAGGTCAAGATGATGATTAGAATGATGAACAAGAGCTAAATTGATACTTTCCAAGTATGTCAAAAGAAGCAATCCATAGAACCAGTTCATAGGAGACAAGAAGGTTGGAATGAGACCAAGAAGTAAGTCACTAAGCACTAGATGTTTAATTTGTGATTTTGAGCCTAAATCTGTTAATACTGCACTTCAAAATGAAGAATGGGTTAGTGATATGAATGAAGAGATAAAAAAAATTGAGAAGAACATAACATGGAAATTAGTACCTAAACCAGATGAAAAGAATGTCATTGGTACCAAATGGATATTTAGAAACAAGCTGAATGAGAATGGAGAAGTCACAATGAACAAAGAAAGATTAGTATGCAAGGGGTATGCACAAGAAGAAGGTATTGACTATGGAGAAACCTTTGCACCCGTTGTTAGACCAGAAGGAGTTAGAATTATAATTGCTTATGCTGCATTCAAAGGATTCAAGGTATACCAAATGGATGTCAAATCTGCATTCCTAAATGGAATACTAAAAGAAGTGGTATGCATCAAACAACCATGAGGGTTTGCTGATCCTAACAAGAGAAACATGGTTTATAGACTACACAAATCTTTGTATGGATTGAAACAAGCACCGAGAGCATGGTATGAAAGACTTCACTCCTATCTCACAAGTATTAGATTTGTAAGAACAAGTGAAAACAATAATTTTTACTTAAAAGACGATACCGATGATAACATTTTGATTGCTGAAATATTTTTTGATGATATCATATTTTGTGGTAATGATATGTTATGCAAATCATTTACAAATGAAATGAGCAAAGATTTTGAGATGTCAATGTTTGGGGAGATCAAATTATTTCTTGGTCTACAAATTCTTCAACAAGATGTAGGCATCTATATCACACAATCCAAATACATCAAGGAAGTGCTAAAGATATTCAAAATGAAAGACTCTAAACTAGTTGGAACACCTATGGAAACCGGATGCAAGATGACAAAGGAAGACAAGTCAACCAAGGTAAATCAAACCCTATATAGATCTATGATTGGAAAAATCATGTATGTTGTTTGTACTAAACCAAATTTATCACACATAGTTAGAATAGTTGCAATATTCTCTACTAATCCCAAGGAATCACACATGAATATTGTCAAAAGAATTCAGAGATATCTAAAGAATACCAAGGACTATGGGTTATGGTATAAAAGAGAAGGCAAATTTGAGCTTCAATTATATATAGATGTTGATTGGGCTGGAAACTTTGATGACAAAAAGAGCACAACAGGAGGAGCATTCTTCATGGGTGATAGACTTGTCACATGGATAAGTTAGAAACAAGGATGCGTCTCACAATATACTATAGAAGTAGAATATGTGGCTGCTACTGCAAATTTCTCTAACATTGCATGGATCAAACAATTACTGAAAGGTATGAATATGAAAACTCTTGAACTAGTAGTTATCTATTGTGACAATACCAGTGCAATAAACATATCAAAGAACCCTGTCATGCATGCTAAGACTAAACATATTGCTATAAAGTATCATTACTTAAGAGGACAAGTGCAAGAGAAAGAGGTGATACTGGAATATGTTCAATCCAAGGAATAGTTAGAAGACATATTCACAAAGCCATTTCTTAAAGATACATTTGAGTAGCTGAGAAAGAGACTAGGGGTCTGACCATTGTCTATTAGTCACTAAGCTGACTGGGAGTCTGCATCAGCCTACACATAATCAGAAGATCATTCATGTTGATGCAAGAAAAGAGATGGACTACAAAGATACACAGTACACAAAAATGTATTTATCTGCACCGATCAATAGAGTCATTAACTATTGATAGAAAGGGAAATTCAAGGAGTATATTATAAAAATGAGGTAGGATATAGTGTGGCATTGTGGTCAAAAGGAGAGAGATTATATATCTATATGAAATATCCATCATGATCATCCAAAGGGAGAGAAGTATCGTAAGGGAGAGATGACTGAAAATGATAGAGTATATACACTACTGTCAAAGAAAAAAGAGATATGAATAGAGTTATCCTTCAAGGAGAGGAATAGTGAAAGGGAGAGAAAACATCAAAAAAGAGATTCTAAAACAAAGGGAGAGATAGAATTAGAAGTTTCTACATCCATCCAGTGAAGGGAAAGAAGATTGAAGAAAGTACTTTACAAGAAAGAAAACTAAGCTAGAAGAGTTTACCGAGAGCCAGACATTTGTATTGGTTATAGAACAATAAGTTTGGTAGACTGATGAACTACAACTGATATATTTCATATTGTATTAGTAGTAATGAAGTATGTTGCCATCAATTCCAAAGGGAGAGATTGATTAACTATAACTGATTGAATATTTGAAGATGTTAAGTTGATGATCACCGAGATGCAAAAAATATTGGCAATTGATCTATTTTGGGTAAATGTGATTCAATTTTTGGTTTTCATTTACGAAAACACATCTGGGTTTAAGATCAATTACTTTGAAGTTAAGTTTTGTTGATTCAGAAATTGACTAAGTATAGTAGCAGTGATACAAAAGTATTTTAGATGTCGAAGACAAAGATCGATGAATTAGGGAAAGTGACCTTAGAGGAAGACAATACAGAGTATGTATGACCTCCACCTATGATCAATTTGGATTTGGTTAAGTTTACGATGAGTTATAAGGACTTGAAGACAGATTGCAGAAGAACAATGATATAGAGTAGTTGGACAACAACAAAGACTGAGGGAGTATGACTTGGACTCCAGGAAATCAAAGTTGTATTTTTATTGTTGATAGCCTATACATTGACTATGCAAGAGCACCAACTATACATTTTATATTTACTATATTAAATGTATTTTTTTTTGAAGGCCGACTTTGTAATATTTGTAATATTCATCTAGAGAGCCAACTTTGTAAAGTTATGAGATATATATGTAAGATATTTTTGGTAAATATTATGTATGTATGTGAATCTATGTGTAATAGTTATCTATAAGGGCAGACATGCAAATGGCAGAGTAGAGAATGGCAGATCTATAAAGGAACTATCAAAGAATTTGTGATGCTTGTTTTGTTCATGAATGAGAACCTTTTGTAATAGAATTACATTGTAAGAGCTGTAAGCTCAGAATCCCCTAACAGGGTGTTGTGAACATTTAACAGGGTTGTTATTCCTCTAACAAGGAAATTTTCTATGTAATATTCATCTCCTAACAAGGCTATGTCTCCTTACAAGGACATTATACTTTAGTACATTCTTGTGGGTATCACCCCCACTGGGGTTTTCCCTTGGCCAGGGTTTCCTCGTAAACAAATCTTGGTGTTATGAGTATTGTGTAATTTTCTTATGTTCTTTACTTTACTGCAAAGGTATGATTAATGTTGAAGTGGTTGAAGAATTATTTTAAAGTTCTAATATACTTATTCACCCCCATCTCAGTATAATCTAATCCTAACAATTGGTATCAGAGCTTTGGCCCTTGGAGAGAAAGCCTAATAGCTTGAGGGAGATCAGAATGGATTTGGACAGTTTGCAAGAGAATTTTGATGCTGCACTTGAAGACCTTGATAAAGAAAAAAAAGAGAATGGAGAATTGATATTCAACATGCGTAGAGCCGATAAATTTATAAAGAAACTCAAAGAACAACTTGAGCTTTCCAGAAGTCAAAGAGAAGATCTTATGGTCTAGATAAAAGAAGATTTAGATGAGGACAATTCAGATCAGGTGAAGCAACTAAAAGAAAAAATTGAGACTATGAAACTTGAAAATAAATCTATGGCTAAAGAAGCACAGATGCAGAAGAATGCTAAGAAGGAAATTGAAGAAACCTTAAATAGTGCATTGAATCAAATGAAGGATGAGGTTGCCAACTACAAGAACAAATACTTGGAATTGGAGAAATATAATCAGATTGTGAAAGGTGAACTTGTTGAAGCAAAGAAACACATTGAGAAAATTCATACCAGAAGTGAATTGATTGATGAAAAACTAGACAAACAGAAACCTAAAGGTGATATGACTGGTATTTCCTTTAATGTAGTTGAATGTTCAAAGAATCAGGAAGAGAAATCATATGAGAAGATTGATGCTGAGAAACCATCTATTGAAGAACCAAAAGAGTAGATCAAACCTTTCAGAGGTAGATGCTTTGGATGCAATAGATTTGGACACATGAAGAGAGATTACAAAGGTAATTACCCTTTTAGAACTTTTTCTGGTTATTGTTTTAACTGTAAAAGATATGAGTACAAGAAGATTGAATGCAGAAGACCTAATCAATATGGATATAGAAAAGACAATGGAAGAGAACCTACAATGAAACCTATATGATATAAATGTAATAACATTGGGAACATTGTGAAGTACTATAAGTTACAAGTTAATCAAGAAAGAAGACCTCTTATATGTTACAAATGCAATAATCCAGGACATATAGAAATTTTTTGCAGGTATAATGGAGTAGATAACAGAAGAACACCATCTCCTATGAATTCAGAGAAGAATGGAAATGATACTAGAAAAATTATTGTAGATGTGAAGAATGATTTTGAAAATTGTTTTAAGAAAGAAGAAGACAAAAAAAGTGGAAAGATTTGGCAGATTAAAGGAACAAGTGAGACTTCAGTTCAGGGAGAGTCAGTAGATGCTACTGAATCTTCACCTGAAGGTAGCAAGACATAATTGAACTAATTGGCCGGTCATGGCCTTAAGGGGAGTATTGGATACAGACATTAGAATTTATCCTGCCCCAAAATTTGTTGATTGAGATCTTGCGAGATTATGTGTGAAATAAGCCAACATCATGGATCATATACCTAAGAGCACACCATCCACCGACATGTATATTTTGTTTGCAAGATTTAGCAGCCCATTGGATAGTTTAAAGTGAAAATCAAAGTTATAACCTAACTTGTATAAAACACTATTTGATAACCTATCTATTCACCATTTGAAAAAGAGCGAGCTAAGGAGATCAGAGAGGAGAAACATTCAGACTATTCTACATTTTCCGTGCGTGATCAATTGGAGCATAACATTCAGATTTCTACAGAGAAAGGTATTTTACATCTTCTAAGCTATGGATGCACCTATCATTTTTGATGTTGTTGATCATCCTAGATAAAAATTCAATAAAAATCCATATAAGTCTTGTGAAGAAGATCCGGAAGGAGCATTTTCACAAACCCCACATGGTGTATTGCACATAGAAGACATTAGGGGGTACATACATTGTAAGTATGATACATTGGGAGATAATGAAATACTCACTGAAATGGAAGATATGACTGAGAAAGGAATCATGAAGGAAGAATTCAAACACATTAGTTAGTTGAGCATAATGAAGATTATGGATTTATGCAAGTTCGATGAAAATGAATGGTTCAATATATTGATGAGTAGTGTTCATGATCAGTTCATATGGATTGGTGACCAACCTGTGAAGATTTGCAGTGACCTAATTCATGAGAACACTAGATTAGACAACACTGGAGTTATAACTATTGTGGAGAAGCATGTGAAGAAAGAAGTCAAAACCCTAACACATTCTTAATGGGATAGGAGGGCAATGACAGTAAGTGACATCTTTTAGCAAGATGTGAGATTGATTGCCATGATACTCGGATGAAAAATTCTACTATAGTAGAAGACCTAACTCTGTATCTGTTGGAGTAATCATGATGGCATGGAGAATGGTAAAGGAAAACATAAAATATAACCTATGAAAATTTCTAGCTCAGCAATTTCTAGAGAATGTGAAGCATAAAAGTAAAAATTTCAGTTTTGGTTCATTATTGATGCATATGTTCATTCACATTGAGCACAAGTTTCCTAGTTTACATCCCAGTGGTTGGAAGTCTGGAGTACCCACTAGAATACTGATTTCACAGAGCTACAAAAGACAGAATACTACTTGGGTAGATGGAGAATTATTTTCCATAATCAAGATTCTATAGAAACAGATGAAGACAAGATACAAGTTACATGAGTACATTATGGAAAAGTACAAGGATACAATTTGTTTCATGGTTGAAACTGATTGTGTATGTTTTGAAGTAGTTACACCTAGGAAGAAGTGGTGCTACCCCATGGGTTATGAAGTGAGTTCTGAAATACTCACCATGCAAGTAGAACATGTTCTTGCATCAGAAGTTGACACAACAGAAGAGAGATGGGGAACCTAATAATAAAATTCAGGAAAGGTGAAAGAGGAATAGTCTAGAGGAGCAAGGAAAAGGAAAATTGCTAACCGTATTGATGATTATGAAATACAAGCTGGACTGACAGAAGAAGAATTGAAAGAATTCAAAAGAAAGATGGAAGAGAGATCTCTGGGAGAAGCAAGTGGAAGTATTGATGCCCCTATCATTCCTGAGGTAGTTATGGTAAATAGTCCACCTCCACAATAGAAAATAGAACAAGAAAAGGTTGTCACTCCTAGAGTCACAAGATCAAGCAATCTTAAAGAGCAAAGCACAGGACGAGAAGAGAAGAAAACATAAAAATATATTTGGAAACCTGACATGAAGATGCTAGAGAAAAGAGCAATTGAACAAGGTAAATTGGTTTCAATTGATAAATACTATGACAGATATGACGAATCAGACAAGCTGAAGATTGAAGATATTGTGATAGAGAATTTTCTTACCTTCAAGAAGAGCCTTCTAGAAATTCAAGGAAGTGTACCCAAAGATCTATATGCAAAATTGGAGAGCAGAAAACACTTGGCACAAATTGAGGATGATCAGATCAGAAATAAGGAAATTGATAACATGATGCCTATGTTATCAGTACAAGAGAGAGATAGAATATTCAAAGAACCGAAACCTCTGTTAAGAACAAAGATTACACTATCAAAGATAATGGGAAGGAAGTATGATGAAGTGACTGAGGAAACTCAGAAGGCATTAGAGAAGATTCTAATGAGATCTACTTCTAGCAAGCCCTCACCTCCTAAAACATCATCGCCCACACAATTGGAAATGGGTGAAAGACTTAAGGTGACAGAGACCTCTATAGAGAAGAATGAAGTAGATCCTCCACTAGATTTCTATGTCTCTGGTGTGACATTGACCCTTGACCCCTCAAAAGATGAGAAGGACCCTTTTGAAGGAAATTTGGACACCTCTATTGTAGATGAAGTAGAATAGAAAGAGGAATTTGAACAGAAAAAGGATGATGAATAGAAGATAGAACAACAAAGAGTTGAAAAGAAAGAAGTAAACTCACCATCTATTTCATTGTTGGCAAGCACTGATGTAAATGTGGATAGCATGGATGAAGTTGAATTGGTAAAGTTGGCATTCACCGCATTAAACAAAGTTAAGGAAAGATCTAAATAGAAAGGAGACAAGAAGATAAAATTAATCTCAAGAGATATTGATACTCTGAATAAATTGCTTCCAGTACCTATAGTTTTCCAGCACAAAGATGACATTGAAAACTTGAAGATTACACTTGATGAATTTGATGGGTATTATGAAAATTTGCTGAAGATTGTAGAAGAGAAGGCTGAGAAGACATATTCAGAGAAGAAACTGACAGAAGTCTACAAGTCCATCTCATGGGACTTAGGCATTGTAAAAACTTGTTTGACACATGCAAATAAATGCATTAGAAATGGAAGAAAACTATTTGGCTATTGCATGAATCCGGTTAGACGCATTCATAATGTTGAGGACATTATTTCCAAGGAGAGAGCAACTTTGAACAACTTGATGGACGGTTGTGAAATTTTTTCACAATCCACAACAGAACTAGATACAAAAGTTACAAGGATATTGGCCAAGCTTAGTGTATTGGATAATGAGAAAGGGGGAGTATTAAGTAAATTCAATTTGATGAGGATCTTCATTACTTCAAAATTATCCATACTTGAGGCTCATATCTCAGATTTAGAGAAGGTTGCAGATTCATTGACCAAAGGCTTTCCCACAAAGTTGAAAGAAGCTGAAACTACATCATTTTCAATGAATGGTTTGATTCACATCAGTCAGATTTTGTTCAAGGCATGGAGCACAGAATTAAATATTTTGGAAGATTCTTTTCAGGATGATCTGAAACTGGTAAGCAGGAACTAAGACCTATTGTTTTATATACACCTTTTTCATTGTTATCAAAGGGGAGAAGATAAGAAAAAAATGACGATGAAAAGAGAAGGAGAAAATAAAAAAAAAGATATATAAAAGAAAGAGAGAAAAATATGGAGAAGAGATAAGGAGAAGAAGAGACAGTTTTGTTTAGTTGCAACACTTAGACATTTTTTTTTGTTAAGTGTTTCCATCAATACCAAAGGGAGAGATTGTTGGAAAGTGATATATTTTGGGTAAATATGATTAAATTTTTGGTTTTCATTTATGGAAACACATTTCAGTTTAAGATCAATTACTTTGAAGTTAAGTTTTGCTGACTCAGAAATTGACTAAGTATAGTAGCAGTGATACATAAGTATTTTGGATGTCAAAGATAGAGATTGATGAATTAGGGAAAGTGACCTTAGAGGAATAAATTATGGAGGTATGTATGACCTCCACCTAAGATTTATTTGTATTTGGTTAAGTTTACAATGAGTTATAAGGATTTGAAGACAGATAGACTTCAGAAGAACAACGATACAGAGCAGTTAAACAACAACAAAGACTGAGGGAGTATGACTTAGACTCCAGGAAATTGAAGCTGTATATTTGTTTTTGATAGCCTATACATTGACTATGAAAGAGAATTGACTATTAATTTGATATTTACTATATTAAATGTATTGTGTTTTGAAGGCCGACTTTGTAATATTTGTAATATTCATCTAGAGAGCCAACTTTGTAAAGTTATGAGATATATATGTAAGATATTTTTGGTAAAGATTATGTATGTATGTGAATGTGTGTGTAATAGTTATCTAGAAGGGAAGACATGTGAATGGAAAAGAAGAGAATGATAGATCTATAAAGGAACCATCAAAGCATTTGTGATGCTTGTTTTGTTCATGACTGAGAACCTTTTGTAACAGAATTATATTGTAAGAGTTGTAACCTCAGAAGCCCCTAACAGGGTGTTGTGAACCTTTAACAGGGTTGTTATTCCTCTAACAAGGAAATGTACTATGTAATATTCAGCTCCTAAAAGGGCTAGGTATCCTTACAGGGACATTATACTTTAGTACATGCTTGTGGGTATCATCCCCACCGGGGTTTTCCCTTGGCTAGGGTTTCCTCATAAAAAAATCTTGGTGCTATGAGTATTGTGTAATTTTCTTATGTTCTTTAATTTACTGCAAATGTATGATTAATATTTAAGTGGTTGAATAATTAGTTTAAAGTGCTATTATACTAATTCACCCCCCTCTCAGTATAATCTAATCCTAACAAAAAGTTAATGCAAGACATTAAATCAGTTAATGTATTGTATTTTCATTGATGTCAACTTGATATAATATGATTGGTTATATATACATATTGTCAAAAAATTCAAAGAACCAAAGAGATAAAGGTTATGTTATCAGTAATGCATAAAAGTGTAGTATACACCAAGTGACAATAAACACTGACTGATAGTGCACACCGACGGATAGAGAACCCTAAGAAGAGTCATAGTGATACCCAAGAAAGTTACCTAAGAAAGAATTACCAAGTAGAACCTAGTGATACTCCAGCATAAATGAATGTCATAGTTTTGCTTGATAGACAGACAACCCTGACGGACAGAGATGCCTGAGTACAACTGAAGTCAAGACCGAGGAAACAAGGATTTAAACACTGATCAGAACTAAAAAAATACTTAGCTGGCAGGAGATAAATATGGAGTTAACTAATTGATTACATTGTTTTCATCAACCAGTTAAAATCCAAAGATAAGCTAGAGATTAAAGCTAGTTTTATTCCAATTGTCAAGGAGAAATGTGCGGCATAAAACTAAAGCAAGCTTTAAAGAAAGAATGGCAAGATTTATAAATCACGTCAAGAACAAGTAATAAAAAAAATTAGAAATGGTGAAATCATGTCTATAAGAGAGAAAAGATAATTCATTATGAATTGGGGGGAAAATAGAAAAGGATGCTGAAGAGAATACTGATGAAGATAAGAAGTCTTCATGCAGACCTGATCAAACAAGCTGAAGAATAGAGCTAAAGATTTATGTAGACACCGAGCAATAGAGAAGGAACAAAATCAACAAGCAGAAAGAAGTGGAGCAAAGGAACAAAAAAGAAACATTGATCAGAAAGTTATTTTGAGCTTATAATAGATCTGAACATCTACAAGATTAAGTTGTATTTATGAACAGATCATATGCTATTTTAGTTTAACCATTGATTCATAAAATATCTTAACAGAGTGTGATTTAACTATCCTTTATATATTGAGATACATACCAAGGAGTATCAAAAATTTTCTCATGAAGGTAGCATAGTGAAATTCTAGATATCAAGTGACAAACTATTATATTTAAATCCTCTAACAAGGTCGTACTTAACAATGTGTTTGTAACCTTTAATAGGTTTGGCTCTTCACCGAGCTCACTTCAGAAGAGTGAAAATTTTGGGTTACCGGTCCCAAGTGGTTTTTCCCTTAACAGGGTTTCCACATTAAAAATACATGTGTCAAATATGTATATGGTTCATTGCTTTAATGTTTTGCTTTACACATTACTAAAATAGGATTGATCGGTAAACACTAAGTTATTTATTGTATTTCGATAAAGGCTAGATTGTTGTTCGATAAAGCTTAAGAAAAAGGATTAACAGTGAACTCCGAGTAGTAGTTATTTGATAAGATTATTTTTGAGGCCACTGATTCACCCCCCTCTCTCAGTTATTCTAACACAACATTGTTAGTGCATTTGAAATCTAGTAAAAATAATATTTAAATATTTTCCTATCGGGGGAAAAGAAAATAATACCAACTCCATTTCTATCCCTTCAACAAGAACCATCAAAATACATTTTCCAAATTATATTGTTACTTACTTTTGCATGCAACCCAATAGATTCAGTATTTTGCATTGCATCTTTTGAAATACTTTCCTAAATTTTATCCATATTAGAGTGACAAAAATGTGTGACTAGGATTGGATCCACATATTCAATAATATATGGACTTTGAGTCTCCTTGTCATTTCTAACATCCCTGCCATTCACTGGGATAGAAGCATAAGAAAGATCTTATTGAATACTACCTCCTACTAAACTAGACCATTGTCTAGACAGAAGCATCCCATAATTGGCAAGGACTTCAAAAATAGTAATATCCATTTTATATGACATTTGAGGACATATAGGAAATTTAAATTCAACATTTTTTACTATGCCTACAATAGGAACTAATCTATTATCCATAGCATAACATCTACCAAATTTTGTATCAACATTCATTCCTAATTTTTTCATAACATCATTAGGCATAATGTTTACTGTTGCACCAGAGTCTACCATACAATTCTTCACCAATTTTATTGTTTATTAACAATGTAAGCTAGAATGGATCAATTTGATTTCCATTTTTGATTAGTGTAGTTCCTAGAGAAATAGATGGAGGATCCTTTACTTCTTGGTTAAGATATTCCTTATTACCTACATTTGACAATGTTTTCAAAGATTCAATTTTGCATTCAAGTATTTTAACTATTTCAAGAAAAGGGACATGTTGGTGTTTAAAACTGTTACACTTTGAGAAGAAACCAATATATCTTAAGACTGATATTAGGAGTGGTTAGCTCCAAGTGTGAAAGCTCTGTAAGATAACTGGACCAACTATAGGGACAAGACTGCGCTTTGCACTTCTGGCTCTACGAAGCCAAGGTGGGTACACCTAATCCAGACAAAATCAAATCTTGACAACACCTTCTAATTCTATATTCAAACAACAGATGATGATAAGAAAGAGCTAAATGCCAACCAAGCATTCATTGACTCTCCATTACCATGGTGGAATAACAACAAACAACTATAAATGTAAATAATTCTATAATGAGTTTGATTAAATTTAGGGAAAGAATTTAGCCAAACCTATCAGACATATATCTCCATATAATATACTAGTTCTAGATCAGTACCTTATCCATTGGGTAAATTCCTAAATACAATACTAAAACTGGAATAACCTCATGGACTAGACTCAAAGCCATAAACATAAAATATCTCATACTGCACATTACAAGATCCTTAAGTAGATAATCCAATAGAATCAATGTAATATCCAAAGTATTTTAATTTTATTTACAATCAGAGACTTGTGGAATACACATATGTATAAGCAAGACTTATACAGTAAGCTAGAAAACTTACAACTCACAAGATAAAACAAAGGAGAGACTTAAAATCTGAGAAGAATTATATTAATTATAATGAAATCTTGTTCCTAAATCAGTATGACAAGGAAATACAAAAATAAGGCAATATGAAAAATATCGTACACCTTTCTATTTTGTGTCAATACAATCTAAAAAACATCTTCTATATCCTAGACTAGAAACACATACAAGCCTAATTATTTCTACTTTCCTAATTATCTAGCCCCTACTAAATGATCTTGAAAATTCCTTTATAGGAACTGGAATGCAACAAGTTTTAGACCATTTAGGGTTAGGGTTTACAACTTAGTCAATGAAAACATTAAAAGCATTCAATTCTGTGATCAAGTTGAAACCCTATCTCTTTCCCTTCAATCTATGCAAATATGATCTAATATTAATTTTCATAGTCCATGGATATCAACACAATAACCTAAAGTCTAATAAATTCCAAGTCATGACACGGATAGTAGCTGAACAAAAATGCAAAGAGACTAGGTGCCACTATAAGCATTTATCCATCTGATTTTGAAACCCCATTTGTCAACTCTAGTCTTTAAATGCAGCTTTCCATATCATATTTCAATCCCTACACTGTTCAATAGTTGTGTAAAGTCAACCCACAAGATCATATTGGTTCATTTAATAGCTCTGAGATAAGATCATTCGAACACCATGAAACCCCTCTGAGAATAAGATTTAAATATTTGAATTTCGGTTATAACAGTCACAAGTGGCGCATAATAAGACTTGGATGCCTAAGATCAAATCCTTTTACAACTTTAAAACATAGCCATAGATCTTTTTATGTTATCTGGGCACTCAGATTAGATTTTTCTAGGTGTCGCATAGGCGCAATGGCTCTATCATTATATGTCATCCATCTTCTTCATAAGGCTTAGCTCCCGCCACACAATCTATCTGAACTTGCTTTATCTTTAAATCATCCCTCACTTTGGCCCCATGATCACAGGAGGAGATGTGGAAAAAAAATGCAATGCCTCAAACATTAAGGTGTAATGTCCTAAACAATAATATCACCGTATCTATGGCTTGAGGCTTTATGCTGACCCTTAGATCATTTCAAACTTTGAAAATCTTGTACCTTTGTTACCCTATTTTTGATCCAGACCTGCCTGCGATATTTGGTGCAAGGGAACAATTCCTTGATGATAAATCTTACTACATCTCTTCCTCAAGGCTTTACACTGACCATTGGATGAAATCTAACCTGACCGTACTTTAACCCATCCATAGCCTTAGTAACTTTACACGTGGTGATCAAGCGTGATGCCTTGAAGACTATCTTTCATGAATGTTTAGCTTGAGGGAAAGTGCCAAACACATGATGAATTTTGAACTAACCACCCTTTATTCATCCTTTTTCTTCATTCTGGCCCCACCAGGAACACATGGCACTCTGTCATGATGCCTTGAAGAGTAAAAAGATTCATCTCTGCGATCAAGGTAAAGTGATAGACATAGATCTTCTCACACTTGCACAACCCACATTTGATGATATAAAAAATGGTACATGGTGAAAGGGTGTGATGCCTTAAACTATAAAGAATTTCATCTTGCGCTTTAAGGAAAAGTGACAAACGTTGATTAAGAAAGACATGCACAGGATATGTAAAGTCAAAATTTTATCAGGGAAATAAACTTAGGACGTAGGGAAAAAAATAAAACCCCCCCAAGATATAAAACACATGAGACCTAGAGACTTAAGTGATAAAGTGGCCCCGCTCGAGAACATTAATTTAAACGCACAGGCTTATAAAACTTAAGTGACTCAGAAAAGTAACTTGAAAACATAACAAGTCTTAAGGGTTTAGGGTTTTATCCAAGATTTTGACTCAGCAAGAGTTAGGGCTCTAGCTAGAGACCACGAACATTTGCAGAGAAAGGAAAGAAGGCCTGGAACCATGAAATGTTTTAATGGGTCTAACACTACATTCATACTTTTACTCATTGACCATTTACTAATCTAATAATTAACTCACATGACCAACAATATCAATATAATTATAAGGCTAGGATAAAAATTAGCAATCGTAAGTATACTACATATAAACTAAATTAACTTCTTACTAATATGTCATAAAACATATATATCACTTAAATAAAACCAACATCCTATTAATCTAATATTTCTCACTCATTAATATAACAAAAGGTATCTATAAAATTACCTAAACTATAATGCAATGTATAAATAAATTCATAATTGATCACATGATTATCCCACTAGTGATAGAATAACTATCAACGTTTGTTAATATAAGGAGAAATTTGAGACCTACATTAGACTGTTATAGTTTTACTATTTTGTTCTCATGCTTTCAGTAGTTTATGCTTGGACATATTTTGAATACCAGAGACTTTTTATACTTTTAAGGATCGGTGGAATGCTATGTGATATATTCAACACCTGATTTTGTAATCAGGGTACTTTTGAGATACTTTATTTTCTGGTTCAGTTTCAGCTTATGTTGATATCTTATATGGACTTACATGTATGGATATAATATGATGAAATTGGTTTAGGAAACCGATGCTAGGATATTTTAGTTCTAATGCAATGTGATTTATATTCTTACATATATTATTGATGTTATGTTATGTTTCATATCATGTGGTTTTGGATCTACTGATGTGTGCATTGAGTGTGCAGGAAAAGTTGACCATGGATCTAAAATCAGGGACCCAGTACTGGAACCTATGTACATACCCGTGCTTTCCAAGGTCCTATCTATATAAAGAGACATGGACCTCACTGTTATGTGTTTATTTCATGAACGAGGTTTGCATGTGTGTTATTAAATAAGTAAATTTTCATGTTATTAAGTCATGTCTAATGTTTTAATTTAATATGCCAAATTTGGCAAGTGTTGTAATTTAATTATTGACATGGCTAGTAAAGGGGAACCAAGGTAAGTCAAGGGTCAACTAAGGTCATCCAGGATTAGTACCCAAGCTTACCCCAGGGTTAGAATTTTTTAGAATTTCTTTGACTTAGAAATCCGTAGGTTAACTTCAGGGTAAGTTTTAGAGGGTCTTTTGGACTCCTAGGGGGTAACCGGGGTCAGTTTTAGTCACCCAACTTGGTACCCTATGGGTTAGGGGTCATTTTCTGTCATTAATGAGCATCTAAACTCATTTATTACTCCCTTTAAGTGTCATTTTCATCTTTGAGCAAATTTGGAAGAGGAGTGTGACTTTGGTTAACCTCACTCTCTCTTCTACCCAAGTTTCATATGACTTCACCCTTGGAGAGTTAGGATGTGGTTTAGTTTAGGATTGGTTAGAGTTACCTCACCCTTGGGTTAAGCCTTGCTCATGTTGGAGGTTTTCTTATTTAGGAAAGATTTTAGGATGAGTTGAGTGTTCACCCACTCTCTACCTTTAGAGACAGAATTCAGTTTGAAGGAGCCTTTGGAGAAGGAAGCTTAGGAAGGATAGCTCAACACCATTCCTCTTCACACCTTAGCTTGGATTAAGGTTGGAATTCTTTTAAAGTTATTGTTTGTGTTTAAGTGTGTTCTTGAGCTCAAGGACTCCATTAATGGAGTCTTATGTGTTTTGAAGCTTTTATTTTATGTTGAAAATTTAAATGTTTATTATCAATGTCTTTATTTTGTGCTTTATTTTGAATGGGTCTTCAAGGTACACTCACCCTTGGGAGGGCAGAGTAGCCTTAGAGGGGTAGTTGGAAATGATTTCTGTTAAGTGTAGAGTCTCCCATGTGAGGAGGGATAAACTTGGGGTAATATGATACCCATGAAGCCAAGATGGGCCTGAGGGCATTTAGGAGGTATAAGAAGGTTATTCAGGACAACATCTTGTAAAGATGGTCCTTATCAAGTCCATGTGAGGCTTATGTATTCTATGTGTATTCTTGGCTTTCTCTTTCAGTGAGGTCTACCACTACCCCTGTTTCTGGAATGTCTCTTGGAGATACTTCCTCTTGTTCATCCTGGTATTAGGAAGTTTTCTTGTGTTTGAGACTCTTTTTTCTTTTCCTGCTTGTTGGGTGTTTTTGTTTGTATCCCGTTTCAGTTTGGATCCCCAAGCTCGGGGGTGGCCTTGTAAAGGCCTAGGTTGGGAGGTGAGCCTCCATGGTCAACCTCAACGTTTATCAGGTTCTTAAAGAGATAGTACAGATGAATAATACCCTTTTGTGGGAGAAGAGTATGACTGAAAATATTATCAGATTGTAACTTATCCTATGGGAAATCTTCATTGTTGCAATTTTGTATCAAGGCCATTTTGTAATTTGTAGACTTATATTATTGTAAACTTTCATACCAAATTTGTTTTTAATATGGAAGTGCAATGAAAATGTAACCATGTTTCATTATATAGATTGAAGTATATTAAGGAAAGCATTATGTTCCTGAAATAGATATTGTTATGGATTTTATATGGTGTTTTGTTTTAGAATTAAAATTTCTACTTAGTCTCGTAAGTCTTAAATATGATAGCTTAGGTATATTGTTATGAGATAGATTAATGTGTCATGGAAAGTGTCATTTAATATCATAAACCTTAATTTTGCCTACATCAAATAAAACAAAAAAAAAAAGTAAACTTAATATAGTTATATTTTATTTTGTCATTTATTAGTGTTCTTGAGGAAGAGATTTATTTTTATTACCTTATGAATTTCTGGAAAATTATGTCAAAAAAAATTTATGCTTGAAATTAAAATTTTCTTTTACCAATATGTTAAGCTTTAAATATGGGTTTCAAATATGATATTTTTTTTATAAAAAAATGTTTTCCAATGCCCACTGTTTTCATAAATACAGTCAAATTACACCAGTGGTATTAAACCAGATTTAATATTTTTGTACTTTTATATATATATATACATATATTTATATGTATATGTTTCTACACATATATATAAATATAAATACATATATATACTATTTAAACCTTTAAATGAAAGAAATGATTAAAAAAAAAATTTAAAAAAAAAAAAAAAGGGCGATGTGTTCGCGCGTCTAAACCGTTCGGACAGTGCAAATTTTTTTTTTTATATTTTAATAATTAGGGTGGGGGGCCGAAACCCTCCCCAGCCCGCGTTCTTGTTTTCGGGGCATTTTATGTTTGGTGGGGGTGGCCGCACAGTGCGCGGGCCGCCCACTGTTTGCACAGTGAGGCGGAGCCACCGCTGGCCGGCACTCCCCCCACTCCCCTCTTCCCTCCTTCGGCGCTGCAGGTGGTGCCGCCGCCTGTGTGGCCACCACACCGCCACCCTCCACCTTTTTTCCCCACCACTGCCGGTAATCCACCACTCTGCCGCCGTCCCTTCTCCTTCCGCGTGGCGCGTGAGTTTTCTGCCGCCCCCGGGAATTTCGGCTGCCGTTTTTTTCTCCTTAGCAAATTATCTTTTTTTTTCTTTTAGGTTTTAAACTTTGTTGTTATATTATAGTCTTTTTTTTATATTTGTTTAGTATTGATTAGATTTATTTTTGATATAGATTAGGTTGTTTTTCTTCTATGTATATTTTTTAATTGGAAAATTCATATATGTTTTTATTTTAGGTTTAAAGATTAAATTTGGAAGATAATACATTTTACTTAAATTAATTTGTTATTATTAGATTAGTTCTTTTAAAGATTTATGCAACTATTTAAATAGGATATTAAAGTATGTATGAAGTCTAAAATTTAGTATTTAGATTTGATTATGTTATTTTATTTAGATTTTCGGAATGCTTCGATGGATCAGATGAATTTTTATTTTAAATAAAAAGGTTCACTTAATATGTTAGTTAAAAATAATGATTAGGCTTTTAATTGATAACTAAATGGGTAATTATAAGAATTAGAACGTTAATTATCTAACCAAATTATTCATTAAAAAATAAAAATAAATTATAACGTAGATAGTGTTTTATTACTTTGGGGATCATTGCAAACCCCTTACCTTTGCAATTTATCCTGTTAAGGGTATTATCGCACCCTTTGACCAGCGTCATCGTTGACTTTTGGTCAACCATGGTCAAACCCCTCTCTGATCAACTCTATTTTTTGCATCAGGTGATCCCTGTACTCTCTAGAACCTTAGATTCTAGTTTTATGTCTTTTGGAGATAGTTGACTTTTTGGTCAACATGGGTTGACTTTTTGGTCAACTACCTCAATTTGCGCATCTATGACTTCTTAAAGCTTAGTAGTCCCTAGTCATGTCCCTTCTCTTATTTTAGAGTTTAGTTGACTTTTGGTCAACTCTGGTTGACTCTTGGTCAACTGCCTCGGTTTACGTGTAGATCCAGTTTGGAGCTTTAGACATCCTTTAGGATAACTTTGAAAGCTATTCCTCTCCTTGAGACCTTTTTGGTTTCGTTTATCCCTTTGCACCATTTTGCGTGCACATGTTATCCTTATGATTGTTTGGGTATCCTGTTTATGTGCGTTATTAAAAAATTTTGTTCGTGTGTTTTTGCCCAACTTTTGGGCATCACATTTTGGTATCAGAGCCATGTTTAGCAACATTGGGAACCTAACCCACTACGTTATCACTAAATTTGTCTTGCATGTGTAGGATGCCACTGTCACTCGTCAAGCTCGTCAGCAAGGGCGTGGTCAGTGACGTATCCCCGCAACACGCGTGGAGGTACAACCCAAGGTAGAGGATCGTAGGAGGGATCAGAGTCCACCTCCTAAACCCCCTCTTGATCCTAATGTAGTGCTTTTGTTGGCCTCTCAGAACCTGGCCGGACTCATACTTGACCGCATGCCACCTGTTAATCAGGAGAGAGAGAGAAGTAGGAGCCCACCTCCTAGAGTAGGGGAAATCAGATAGATCAGGAGGATGAGTCCATCACAGTACCAGGTGGTGTTCCTAGGGGAGGTGCACAGAGACTCGATAGGGCATCCCCCAATATTGGAAATTAGATTATCGAATTGATGAGGCTTAAACTGCCTCCCTTCACAGGAGAAACATATGGGGCAGGAGCTGAGGCTTGGCTATTAAGCCTTGAGAGGTGCTTTGGGTTGCGGAACTATGGCAGCAACCTTAAGGAATGATTCGCAATCCTTTTACTCAGAGACGGAGCCTCCACTTGGTGGAGGCATGAGGAGACCAAGGGTCTCATTGACATTAATACCCTCTCTTGGGGGGCTTTCCTCAAGCTCTTCAGAGAGTGGTATATTTCTGAGCAGTTCAGACAACACCGTATAGACGAGTTCCATGACCTCCGGCAACGGGGTCTTTCAGTAGCCCAGTATGAGGGCAAGTTTCTCGATCTCCTACCCTATGTTGAATAC
>MU225465.1:3268052-3303746 GCA_018584345.1 Thuja plicata | reverse complement strand
GCTCGGGGGTGGCCTTGTAAAGGCCTAGGTTGGGAGGTGAGCCTCCATGGTCAACCTCAACGTTTATCAGGTTCTTAAAGAGATAGTACAGATGAATAATACCCTTTTGTGGGAGAAGAGTATGACTAGAAATATTATTAGATTGTAACTTATCCTATGGGAAATCTTCATTGTTGCAATTTTGTATCAAGGCCATTTTGTAATTTGTAGACTTATATTATTGTAAACTTTCATACCAGATTTTTTTTTTAATATGGAAGTGCAATGAAAATGTAACCATGTTTCATTATATAGATTGAAGTATATTAAGGAAAGCATCATGTTCCTGAAATAGATATTGTTATGGATTTTATATGGGGTTTTGTTTTAGAATTAAAATTGCTACTTAGTCTCATAAGTCTTAAATATGATAGCTTAGGTATATTGTTATGAGACAGATTAATGTGTCATTGAAAGTGCCATTTAATATCATAAACCTTAATTTTGCCTACATCAAATAAAAAAAAAAAAAAAAGTAAACTTAATATAGTTGTATTTTATTTTGTCGTTTATTAGTGTTCTTGAGGAAGAGATTTATTTTTATTACCTTTTGAATTTCTGGAAAATTATGTCAAAAAAAATTTATGCTTGAAATTAAAATTTTCTTTTCTGATCAACTCTATTTTTCGCACTAGGTGATTCCTGTACTCTCTGGAACCTTAGATTCCAGTTTCATGCCTTTTGGAGATAGTTGACTTTTTAGTCAACATAGGTTGACTTTTTGGTCAACTGCCTCGATTTGTGCATCTATGACTTCTTAGAGCTTTGTAGTCCCTAGTCGTGTCCCTTCTCTTATTTTAGAGTTTGGTTGACTTTTGGTCAACTCTAGTTGACTTTTGGTCAACTCTAGTTGACTTTTGGTCAACTGCCTCGGTTTACGTGTAGATCCAGTTTGGAGCTTTAGACATCCTTTAGGATAGCTGTGAAAGCTATTCCTCTCCTCGAGACCTTTCTGGTTTCATTTATCCCTTTGCACCATTTTACGTGCACATGTTATCCTTATGATTGTTTGGGTATCCTGTTTATGTGCGTTATTAAAAAATTTTGTTCGTGTGTTTTTGCCCAACTTTTGGGCATGACAAGAAAGAACAACTTGTATTAGCTTTGAATATATCATTATCAAGAAAGAAGAAATCATAACAAAATTAATTTAACTAAATAACTGTCTATATTAATTAATTAACCTAAGGTATCATTGAAAAAAAAGTCTTATAATACATCAAAGGAACATTTTGACAATAACATATTAACAAAATTTTAGCAGAAATGAATAATTAATTTTAATCAATAATTCTAAACGTAACTCTATTGATTTCCTAACTAACCAGAATTAATCCTAATCTAAGAAAATTCTAAACATTAATTTTGGACCTAATAGTATAATTATTTAAGATTTACAAAGTACATATCCTTTCTTATGATTTGTGTAATGAATCCACCATTTTGGCAATTAATGAGTTGAATATAAGTCATTTAAAAGGATCAAAAGCAAAAAAAAACTACCAAACTTTTAAATTGAAGGTTACAAAGATCTTTATCCTAATACATAAATCTATCCTATTACAAAAATAAGTACATTTGACTCCACTACTTTTGGTATCATTATCTAGGAAAGATACCAAAGATAAAACTATGACATAATTACTCGAATCAATATTATGTTAGAATAACTGAGATGGGAGGGGGCGGGTGGGGGGTTGAATCAGTGGCCTCAAAAATTAATCCAATAAATCATCCCAAAACTTTATACCACAAATATAAAACTCTAGTTATCTTCAGTCCTACAAGATGTATGCCCTTAAATAATCTTATCAAATAACTACTGCTTGAAATACATTGTTTATCCTTCTTCTTAAGCTTTACCGAATAGCAGTCTAGTTTTTATCAAAATACAGTAAATAACTTAGTGTTTATCGATTAATCCTATTTTAGTAATGTGTAAAGAAAAGCATCAAAGCAATGAACCATATACATATTTGACACATGGATTTTTAACGTGGAAACCTTGTCAGGGGAAAAAGCACTTGGGACCGGTAACCCAAAATAGTCACTCTTCTGAAGTGAGCTTGGTGAAGAGCCAACCCTGTTAAAGGTTACAAACACACTGTTAAGTGTGACCTTGTTAGAGGATTTAAATATAATAGTTTGTCACTTGATATCTGGCATTTCACTATGATATCTTCATGAGAAACTTCTTGATACTCCTTGGGATGTATCTCAATATATAAATGATAGTTAAATCCCACACTATTAAGAGATTTTCTGAATCAATGGTTAAATTGAAAAAAATTATTATCTGTTCATAAATACAACTTAATATTGCAAATGTTCATATGTATTGTAAGCTCATAATACCTTTCTTATCAATATTTCTTTTATGTTCCTTTGCTCCACTTCTTTCTTCTCAATGACGTTATTCCTTCTTTGTTGCTCGGTGTCCGTAGAAAACTTTAGCTTTGTTCTTCAACTTGTTTGATCAGGTCTGTATGAAGACTTCTTATCTTCACCAGTATTCTCTTCAACATCCTCTATTATTCTCCCCCTATTCATAATGAATTAGCTTGTCTCTCTTATAGACATGATTTCACCATTTCTAAGTCTTTGTCTTTCTTGACGTGATCCGCAAATCTCGCCATTCTTTCTTTAAAGAATGCTTTAGTTTTAATCTCGTAGATTTCTTCTTGACAACTAGAATAAAAATAGCTTTAAATCTCTAGCTTATTTGTAGCTTTTAACTGGTCGATGAAAACAATGTAATCAATCAGTTAACTCCATATTTAGCTCCTACTAGCTAAGTCTTTTGTCATTTTTGAACTTCAGTTCTGATCGGTTTTTAACTCATTGTTTGCTCGGTCTTGACTTCAGTTGTCCTCGGGCATCTTTGTCTGTCAGGGTTGTATGTATGTCAGGAAACACTGTGTCTTTCATTTATTCTTGGGTATCACTTAGGTTCTACTTGGTAATGCTTTCTCGGGTATCACTGTGACTTTTCTCAGGGTTCTCTATCCGTCGGTGTTCACTGTCTGTCGATGTTTGTTGTCACTTGGTGTTTACTAAAATTTTATGTATTAATGATAACATAACCTTTAAGTCTTTGGTTCTTTGAATTCTTTGACTATATATATAACCAATCAAATTATATAAAATTGACATCAATTACAATACAATACATTAACTGATTTAATGTCTTGAATTAACTTTCTGCATCTCAGAGTGATGACATTAAGTTTTTCCATTAGTATACTTAAAGGGAAAAACATGATAAAGGTCATCGGTATAAGCATAACCAATGGATAGCAAGGATACCTGATGAGATGAAAATTCCTATTGTAAAAATGATAAGTATAGACTTGCCTGATGAACATTGACAAGAGTCAAACTGACGACAAGCATTACCGACAATACAGCATTGAGAATATCACCGAGGGAGAAGAAAAAGCATACCTGACAAATAGTTCTATCAAGGGACACTGACGAAGTACAAAACTGATAAAATTGATAGAACAGCCCGACCACCAGAACTGACAGTCAGTTACAGAACCCGCAAAAAGTGGATCTAACTTTACATGTCAAATAAAACAATGTAATTCTATTTATAGAGTTTTTATTTGTTTTAAATCTTTACTTGAGTGTCAAGAAAGAAAATTGTGAATGTTTTAAAACATCCTAATGGATCTAAAACATATCTAACTAAAGATCAAGGTCAATTTGTAAACCTTGGATCTAGAGTTAATTTGTAAAAGCGTGAATCAAGAATAGAGCTAGAAACTTGTATAAATAAATGTTCAATCATTTATAATTTAATGAGACTTGTAATCATTTGACAAAATGATAGTAGCCATGGAGAGCATCTAATCAGAAAAAGAGAATTCATGCATAGTATAGAAACAGATCAAAGTAGTTATCAAGAACACAGAAAGGCTACCAACGAGTAGAGACAAGGTATCACTCAATCACTCAAGGTGATTACATTTACACTATAAGCTTTATAGGACCTGTTATCATCAATTAGATATTGCATTCACTATCATATAAAAATTTATATGTAGTTGCATTCTAACAAGTGCATCACAACAAAAATCCTTTTGTAGAAGGTGGACTTAACCGTTCTTTGATAAATCTCTTAACATAATGCACACCTAACGGTGTTGCTAAAGCTTCAAATGAAGTAGATCCTAATAGGTCTCCACTCTAATAATCTTAACATGGTAGATCATCAAAAGTGATAAATTGTAAGCCTTTACTGACTCCCTTCTTATCTACAGATAGTGAATTTTTGTGGGTAGACATCCCCACCACAGTTTTTACTTCCTAACAGGAGTTTTCTGCGACATCATATCATGTGTTATGTGTTATTTATTTTCATGAATATTTCTTGAATGTTTACACATGTAAAGAACCTATATTATGATTTCACATACATATAGAAAGATGAACATATAGATAGGAATATACAAACATGATGAATCAAAGGTTAATGGGCCAATCACATAAAAAGTTTTAGAGGTATTGATTCACCCCTCCCCTCTTAGTACATCATTCCAATAATTTCAACAATTGGTATCAGAGCTAAGTTTCTTTCTTGAAAAGCTTAAAGACTTAAGAGAAAATATCATCACAATGGAAAAGTACAGACTAGACAAGACTATTGAGAATGAGAAATTGCAAATTCAGATTTACTATGAGCAGTATAAAGAGGTGAGAGTAAGCATGATAAAATTGTTTGATGAAAGAAAGATCATGGAAACTAAGATTAATGAAAAAGATTATCATGAAGAGGAGATTCCAGACTACTTGAACTATGTTGAATCATCAACAAGCAAAGCTTCAGACACATTAGTAGAAGAGATCAAAAGTCTACAAGAAGTCAATCTACATCTGATGGAGAAAATCAAGATGCTGCAAATCGGTCAAGAGGCTCAGATGGTAAAAATGATTGATGTCATGAATGATTCAAGAAAAGAAGAATTAGAGAGAACATTGGCTATTGATGATAGGAGGAAAATCACTGAGAATCTACAAGAAAAAGAATCAGAGATTCAAAGACTTACTGATCATCACCATGAGATTACCAATCAGATTATTGTTATGAGTCAAGAGGCAAATAGATTAAATACTGAACTCATTGAAAGAATATAGGTCATCAGTGAGCTAAGAGAAGAGAATGAGAAACTAATGCATGAAGTCAAGATTCAAAATCAACACAATGAATTGATCAAGAAAGCTGAAGATAACAATAAAAGAATGGATGATTTCCTTGACGGTCAAAGAAGAGTCAACAACTAAACATGAATAGGGTACGATGATAATGGAGAATCATCTAATCAATTAGATCATAGGAATTTTTATGCAACTCCAAGGACCAAGAAGCTATCATGCAATCACTATGGAAAACTAGGCCACACCTCAAACATTTGCAGAAAAAAATGAAAAGTATTCCTCAATCACAATCTACTTTCATTGGTAACTGTTATAAATGTCACAAGAAAGGACACAAGGCATATGAATGCAGACCCAAGATGAGAAAACCAAAGAAGGAAACCTACATGGATAAGTACTGTCCTACGAGAAAAATGAATGGACATACATATCAAAAATGCTGGAAAAAGAATAAGAAAGCATGGACACCAAAAGAACCTGATAATGGCTACAAACCAACAAGAGTAGGTAACTCATATGTTTGAGACTATAACACATGGGTAAATTGCATAGCATGTGGAAGGTATGGTCATATATCTACCAACTGTATGATAAAATGGACTAGAAAAACAAGAGGATGGTTCAATCCAAGTATGACATGTTTACATTGTCATAAGGTTGGACATGTGATAAAATATTGCAAAGAATGACTAACAGAAACAAGCACTTATCCCAATGGAAACATGATTGATGACATCAAGAAGATGAGAAACAAGATGTGGGTAAAATCCACAAAAATTGAAGGTGCTAGAACAAGAAATACAAATGATGACGCCCCCCAATGGATATGGTGGCATCACCATCTCCAACTAAGTTTCACAAGTAAGTATGGAACTGCATTATGACAAGTTATATTATGCATTGGTTCCATTTACATATTGATCATATAGACAAAAATAGCATTATTGAAGATGCACTATATTGTTACTTGTAATATTATTGAAAAACAACCATCGGTAATGGGTACAAATTAGCATCAGTGAGCACACACAAAAAAGTTAAATACTAGTTACCGAAATATATCGGTTATCACACAAAAGCAAAGTCGCTATGTGTAAACTGACGGACATCGGTAATCCTTGAGTTGACGAAAGTTGTCGTTGCCATTTTACCAAAAATCATCGGTGAAGTCACCAAAGCTGCTAGAAATCCCAACCCTTTGTGCCTACACCGAAGATGTTACTTATGTCTCAACCGATGAACTCAATCTTTGTATATCGATGAGTTGTTGGGAATGAATGACAACTTAGGGCACAAAAGTTATAAAAGCACGACAAAAGAACTCATTTTGCACCCATGATTTTTGAGCAACCAAGTAGAGCTACGTAGAGTGATTGAAGAGAAAATTGAAGTGCAACCTCAACAATATTCTAACTCAACTCAAATGATTCACGAGTGATCAAAGAGATTTAGTAAGTACTTGCATTCACCGACCACACTATTTAAATTATGATAAGCCGTAAATTTCTAAAAATGATGGCATCTACTTCTAGAGTTGAAAAGTTGAAAGAAGATAAGAATAAAATGATCAAGCTTATTAGCAGAGGCACTTGTGTTGAACCTAAATACAAGCTGCACCCATAAATCACATCACAACTTGATGATTCTAGAGCATTCTATAGAATCCCACCTAGCATTTTTTTGGTAGAGGACGTAAGGTCCTATATTCATTGCAATATCTCAAAATTAGGAGATCTGGACTTAGATAATGCATACAGGGCACTCTGTGATGAAGCTACAGACCTGAAAGAAGAGAACAAGCATCTAGAAATGAAAGGTCTCACAAATGCATTACACTTTCCCTGAGTTTTTAAGATAGAATGGATAAAGATAGTTCTTAGCAGAATGCATAACCAGACTTTATGGCTCAATAAGACAAAATGAATAACAAAGGATGTTATTCATGTAGTTATTGGATATCCTACAACCGACAAGCCACAAGCTCACAAGAACCCATCCCTGAAGGAAGTGGAAAAGCTAACTGGTGCAAAATCAGACAAAAGAGATCTCAAGGTCAACATTATCACCAACGACGAACTCAAGTTTGGTGCATGTGTGGTAGGATACAAGATCTTCCAGGCTAGCAGAATGAATAGAATAGAAATCATTGCTATGAGCATAGCTTACAAGATCATCAAACAAGGAAATAAGATGGATCTTACAGAGATTTTGTTGAGTCAAATTGAGGAGAACATGAACACCATAAGATCTTCAAAGACAAACACTTGTAAGTTTGGTTCCCTCATTATGTGAATATTCTTTTACTTTGAAGAATACATTCCTTCCATAGGAAAAGTAGTATGGGATACAAGAAAATTGGTCACCATACAAATATGTGAGCATATAGAATCACTAGGAACAGATTTTGATGACCTGATGAATGAGTACTTCAAAAAATTTAAAGAAAAGATGTAAGCAAGAACTAGGATACCTGAAAGTTTGGTAGAAGAATACATAGAGGACATATTTTTCATGGTAGATACTAATTTTACCCATATCAAACTAGTAATACCTAGGAAATCATGTCTATCACATTTGGAATATGAGATTAAAATAGGATAGGCTACTGAGTGCATCAAGGCACTATTGAATGAACTAGTTGACAATAAGAAACCAAGATTTGGCACCTATGAAGAAACCAAACCAAAGATCAAGACAAATCTTACTGTCAAGAAAATCATGAACAAGAAGAAATAAATTGTTAAAAATTTAACCAAGCAATTTGCAGTCACTGAAGAAGGTGAAGAGGAAACAGAATGAAAGGAGGAACAAACTGAAGGACAGTCACCTATCAATGAAGAGACAAAAAAGAATGACTCAGAGGGTACACAGTCAGATTCTCCACCTACTCCTCCACCTAATAAATCAAGAACAACAGTTTCTTCTAGAACAAGAAGAAAAATTGCAAAAGAATCAACTCCTTCACCACTTAAGAAAGGTAAAGTGAGAACCTACAAAAGAAAATGGGTCTCACCTAAGGAGATACAGACCAAAAGAAGGAAATTGGTTAGGATGCAAGAGGATCTAGAAGACTCAGTTATGGATGAAGCTGATGTAGAAATACAAAAGGAAAAAGAGCCTTTGTTCCCTACAACAATTGATAAAATATGTAAGAATATTTTAGAGTCACAATCTATTTCTGATCCTAACATTAGGAAATGGTTAAAGTTTGATCCAGAGGATCAAAATAAGATAGAAGACGCTATTATAGTAGAAATGTGCAAACATCATTATGTTCCACTACAATTCTTAGAGTATGATGTTCCTAAGGAACTATCAGTGAGATTGTCTGCTAGATGGACATTTTCTCTACATCAAGAAAAAGAAATAAGAGAAAGAGTACTTGTTACTCTTATGCCTTCAGATTCAAAGAAGGAAGAAATAAGTGAGGTGATGAAGAAATATGAAAAGCAGTTCTCACCAAAAATGAGAGCATATGAATTTCTCAAAGGGAGGCTAATTGATCTTGATCAAGACAACATTAAGAAATGGTGCAAGATACTCAAAAAGCCCATTAAGGAAGCTAGCTCGGAGAAGGAAAATATCATCATCAAGGATATTCAAGATGACTCATCTGTAGAATTGGACAAAGAAGAGAGTGATCTAGCAGGCCCCAAACATACTAAAGTTATAGATGAAGTATGGCTTGACACTACTCTTGACAACACACAAAATGAGGAAAGCCAGAATCCACCAAGTCCAATTCATATTTACTTGAGTAATGAAGAAGAGGTTACCAAAGAAGATTTGACAATAAAAGGTAACATAACTGATGATATCAATGATGAATCATGGTTGGATAACATTATCAATGACACTACAGGAAAATACCCTACAGAAGAAGTGCAAAAAGATGAAGATATCAATGCTACATAGGGCAATACCGATAGACAAGATACAACTATTGACACTGCAGAAGTCAATACACCAACCAACATGAACGTTTTGATACAAGAAATTTATATTGAATCAAGTCAGGAGAAATCATCTAAGAAATATGATAATATACCCAAGGACATGGGTAATGAACAAAATAAAAATGCATTAGATACTCCAAAAGAGACAGATATAGAGATAAAAGATGCAACCGACACTCAGAAAGAGGTGTCTACTGAAAAAGAAAAAGAAGCAGATAATAAAATAGCTGAAAATTTGAGAAAATATGAAGAAAAAGAAAAGAGTGAAGAAGTCAAGCAGGATGAAAGCATGAAAGAAAAGGAAGATAAATCTGTTGATACACCCAAGGCCAATGAGGAGACGTCTTCACAAAACCAACTGGTGGACTCAGAATAGAAGCAATAAGATGCCTCATCTTCTCAACCCTCACCCACACAATCCATCCAATCTCAAGGTCTACAAATGGTAGTGCACCAATCTGCCAAACTACCAAAGAAGAAGAAGAAAGCAATGAAGAAAGATATCTTGACAGTCACACTTGAGGTAATTGAGATACCGGATGTATCCACTTTAGATACTGAAGCACTTCAAAAGTTTGGAGTGATGTGTCAGAGAAAAGAAATTCAAGAGAAAATGAAAAAGGCACATACAAAAGCCCAAGCACTTGATAAAGCAAGGGACATTCTACATCAACTTGTTCTAGATATCAAAATTGAAGATAATATATTAGTTATGGAAAAAATAAAAGTTCTTACCGATGCCATCACAAATCAAAATGTTGATGCAGAGAAGATGATGGAAGAACAAGAAGAGATGAAGTATCAACACAAACTAGTTGAGAAAATCAGCCAAGAAGTGGCAGAGAACAAGGTAAAGCTATCTGAACTAGCAAGTGAATTAGAACCTATGATTGCTGAAGTTGTTACCTTAGTTTAGAAATTGTGCACATTAGAAAATTTTGCAAAAGAAAATAGTGATAAGCTGTCACAACTAGATTCAAATCTAACAGCTAGTTCACTAAGTTTAACCTCTGATGCAAACACAATAAAGTTGCATCATGAAAATATCACAGAGGTAAACATATTGAGACAAGAAATATGGGATGCAGAGACACAATTCAGAAATGAGGTTACAGAGCTACAAGCTCATATTTTACCAAACCTCACCACTCTGCAACAGCATATACCAGATGCACAAAAACTAATCACAACCCCAGAAATGTCTGTGGTAGACAGTATATATGACATGCATGTAAGGATATCACTTGAGCATATGGCTCTTAAGAATTTAAAGGAGAAATGGGAGAAGATGATGGAGGAAATCAAAGCCTCATACTCTCACATTTTTGACAAGCTATAAGTACATTTTCCCTCATTATCAAAAAAGGAGGAAGGTATACATATGTACAAATACTTTAGTAGAAAAAGGAGGAATGTATACATATGTACAAAATACTATATGAGGATATGTATAATGTATGTACAACAAAGATAGTTATGTACATAAACTTACACTTACCGACATATGCATAGGGGGAGTCATTTCATGACTAAGGAAGAAGTATACACAAGTGTACATACTAAAACATCAAGTATGTTGCACATATCATTTTTTGATACTAATGTCAAAGGGGGAGATTGATGACATTAAGTTTTGCCATTAGTATACTTAAAGAGAAAAACATGATAAAGGTCATTGGTATAAGCATAACCAACAGACAGCAAGGATACCCGATGAGATGAAAATGCCTATTGTAAAAATGATAAGTATAGACTTGCCCAATGAATAGTGACAAGAGTCAAACTGACAACAAGCCTTACCAATGATACAGTATTGAGAATATTGTCGAGAGAGCAGAAAAAGCATACCTAAAGAATAGTTCAATCGAGGGACACTGACGGAGTACAAAAATGACAAAACTGATAGAACAGCCCGACCTTCAGAACCGACAGTCAGTTACAGAACCTGAAAAAAGTGGATCTGACTTTACACGTCAGATAAAACAATGTAATTCTATTTATAGATTTTTTATTTGTTTTAAATATTTTCTTGAGGGTCAAGCAAGAAAATTGTGAATGATTTAAAGCATCCTAATGTATCTAAAACATATCTAACTAAAGATCAAGCTCAAGTTGTAAACCTTGGATCTAGAGTTAATTTGTAAAAGTGTGAATCAAGAATAGAGCTAGAAACTAGTATAAATAGATGTTCAATCATTTATAATGTAATGAGACTTGTAATCATTTGACAAAATGATAGTAGCCATGGAGAGCATCTAAGCAGTAGAAGAGAATTCATGCATAGTACAGAAATAGATCAAAGCAGTTATCAAGAACACAGAAAGGCTACCGATGAGCAGAGACAAGGTATCACTCAATCACTCAAGGTGATTACATTTACATTGTAAGCTTTACAGGATCTGTTATCAGCAATTAGAGATTTCATTCACTATCAAATCAACATTTATATTGTAGTTGCATTCTAACAAGTGCATCACAACAAAAATCCTTTTGTAGAAGGTGGACTTAACCGTTCTTTGATAAATCTCTTAATATAGTGCACACCTAATAGTGTTGCTAAAGCTTCAAATGAAGTAGGTCCTAATAGGTCTCCACTCTAATACTCTTAACAGGGTAGATCATCATAATTGATCAATTGTAATCCTTTACTAGCTCCCTTCTTATCTGTAGATAGTGAAGTTTTGTGGGTAGACATCCCCACCGTAGTTTTTACTTCCTAACAAGAGTTTTCTATGATGTCATATCATGTTTTATGTGTTATTTGTTTTCATGAATGTTTCTTGAATGTTCACACATGTAAAGAACCTATATTATGATTTCACATACATATAGAAAGATGAACAGATAGATAGGAATATACAAATCTAATGACTCAAAGGTTAATGGGCCAATCACATAAAAAATTTTAGAGGTACTGATTCACCCCTCCCCTCTTAGTACATCATTCCAATAATTCCAACACAAAGATCATCAAATTAACATCTTCAAACATTCAATCAGTTATAGTTCATCAATCTATCCCTTTGGAATTGATGGAAACATACTACATAATATTAATACAATATGAAATATATCAATTTTTGTTTCATCAATCTCTGCCAAACTTATTTTTCTATAACCAAAACAAATTTATGACTCTTGGTAAGCTCTTCTAGCTTAGATTTAATTCTCGCAGAGTACTCTCTTCAATCTTCATTCCCTTTACTAGATAGAAGTAGAAACTTCAGATTCTGTCTCTCTATTTGTTTTAGAATACGTTCTCTGATGTTTTCTTTCCATTTGATTGTTCCTCTTTCTGATGGATATTTCTATTCATATCTCTTTTTTCTTTGACATTAATATAATCCATATTCATTAATTATATCTTTCCCTTTGAATACTTCTTGTACATATTTCATATATATATAATCTCTTCCTTATTTCATCTCTCCCTTAGGATAATTCTCTCCCTTTGGATGATCATGATGGATATTTCACATGGATATACTCTCTCCCTTTGACAGCAATTCCAAACTAAATCTTTCTCTTTTTCATAATATATTCCTTGAATTTCCCTTTCCATCAGTAATACAATAACTCTAGTGTTCGGTGTAGATAAGTACCTTTCTATATACTGATAGATATTTTCAGTCCATCTCTTTGCTTGCATCAACATGAATGATATTCAGATTATGTGGAGGCTGATGAAGCCTCCTAGTCAGCTTAGTCACCAATAGACAAGGGTCAGACCCCTAGTCTCTTTCTTAGGTACTCAAATGTATCTTTAGGCAATGACTTTGTGAATATGTTTGCTAATTGTTCCTTGGATTGAACATATTCTAGTATCACATCTTTCTCTTGCAATTGTTCTCTTAAGTAATGATACTTTATAGAAATATGCTTAGTCTTAGCATGCATGACATGGTTCTTTGATATTCTTATTGCACTAGTATTATCACAATAGATAATCATTGGTTCAAGAATTTTCATATTCATACCTTCCAATAATTTCTTGATACATGCAATGTTAGAGAAATTTTTAGCAACAACCACATATTCTTCTTCTACAGTAGATTGTGAGATGCATCCTTGATTCTTACTTATCCATGTGACAAGTATGTCACCCATAAAGAATGCTTCTCTTGTTGTTCTCTTTCTGTCATCTAAGTTTCCTACCCAATCAGCATATGTATAGACTTGAAGCTCAAATTTGCTTTCTCTTTTATACCAAAAGCCATAGTCCTTGGTATTATTTAGATATCTCAGAATTCTTTTGACAATAGTCATGTGTTATTCCTTGGAATTAGCAGAGAATCTTGCAACTATTACAACTACATGTGCTATATCTTGTCTAGTATGAACAACATACTTGAGTTTGCCTATCATAGATCTATATAAGGTCTGATTTACCTCAGTTGACTTGTCTTCCTTTTTCAGCTTGCATCCGGTTGCCATAGGTGTTCTAACTACTTTGGAATCTTCCATCTTGAATATCTTCAGCACTTCCCTGATGTATTTGGATTGTCTGATATAGATGCCTACATTTTTATGAAGAATTTGTAGACCAATAAAAAATTTGATCTCCCCAAACATTGAAATCTCAAACTCTTTGCTACATTCATTAGCAAATTATTTTTATAACATATCATTATCTCCAAATATGATATCATCAACAAATATTTCAGCAATCAAAATATTATCATCATTATCTTCTTTTAAAAACAGATTACTGTTTTCACTTGTTCTTACAAATCTAATACTTATGAGATAGGAGTGAATTTTTTCATACCATGCTCTTGTTGCTTGTTTTAATCCATACAAGGATTTGTGTAGTCTACAAACCATGTTTCTTTTGTTAGGATAAAAAACCCTTATGTTTGTTCAATGTATACCTCTTCTTCTAGTATTCTATTTAGGAATGCAGACTTGACATCCATTTGGTATACCTTGAATCCTTTGTATGCAACATAATCAAGTAGAATTATGTCTCCTTCTAGTCTAGGAACAGGTGCAAAGGTTTCTCCATAGTCATTACCTTCTTCTTGTGCATACCCCTTGAATACTAATCTTGCTTTGTTCCTTGTGACTTATCCATTCTCATTTAGCTTGTTTTTGAATATCCATTTGGTACCAATGACATTCTTGTCATCTTGTCTAGGTAGTAATGTCCATGTTTTCTTCTTCTCAATCTGTTCTATCTCTTCATTCATAGTACTAACCCATTCTTCATTTTCAAGTGCAGTATTAATAGATTTAGGCTCAAAATCACAAATTAAACATCCAGTGTTTAGTGACTTACTTCTTGTTCCCATTCCAACCTTCTTCTCTCCTATGATCTGGTTCTATGGATTGTGTCTCTTTACATACTTGGCAAGTACTGGTTCAACTCTTTGTTCATCATTCTAATCATCATCTTGACCTTCATTCTTATCTCCATCACTCGAGACATCATTATGAGAAATTTCTTGATTTTTAGTATTTGCAGCCTGATACTCGGGTGCATTATTCTATCGCTTGGGAGCGATACACTTTTTCTCGAGCAGAGTGTCAAGTTATTCATTGTAGACAAACCCATTGTATTCTTTCGGTTCCTTTCTTCTTTCCACATCATTTTTCTCATCAAATTCATCTAATTTGACATTTTCACTTTCAATTATTTTGTTAGAGGATTTGTTAAGACATTTATAAGCCTTGATTTTGGTAGAATACCCTAAAAATATTCCTTCTTCACCTTTAGATTCAAGCTTTCCATTTATAGCATCTTTCAAAATATAACATTGACTTCCAAAAATTCTGAAGTAACTTACATTGGGTGTATCCATACCATATCTCATAAGGTCTCTTATTGGTGTCTTTCTTCAATTGAACTTTGTTCAATGTATAGACAGCAGTAGTGACAGCTTCTCTCTAGAATTTTTGAGTGATGCCTTTCTCAATCATCAACTTTCTGACACAATCAACAATGGATATGTTTCTTCTTTTAGCATTCCCATTTTGTTGTGGTGTTCTTGGTGCAGAAACTTGTCTTTGAATTCCATACTCATTACAAAAGTTAGTAAATTCATCAGAAATAAATTCTCATCCTCTATCTAATCTTAAGTATTTCAGCTCATTACCACTTTTTTTTTTCTACAATATCTTTATACCATTTAAACATCTTGAATGCTTCTGATTTCTCTTTTATGAGCTTAACTATCATCATTCTAGAATAATCATCAACAAAGAGAATGAAGTATATATCACCATAGTAACTCTTTGTTCTCATTGGTCCACATAGATCAGTATGGACTAATTATAGAATGACATTAGATGTGTAGGTTTTTCTCTTGAAACTAGACTTTGTCATTTTACCTTTTGGACAATTCTTACACATGACATGGTCAGGTTTTGACATGCTCGGTAAGCCTCTTAGTTTCCTTTTATTTCTTATCCTAATCATGTTGTCAAAATTTACATGACATAACCTTTTATTCCACAACCATATGTCTTTGTTTCTAGCCATTAAAAAAGTGGTGTTAATATCATCAAGATAGAATAGGTTACCTTTTGTCTATTCACCAGTTCTGATCAACTTTTCTAATTCATTAAAGATCTTTGTCTTTTTTTTCTCAAATGCAACTCAGTGACCTATGTTATTCAGGTGTTAAACACTCAATAGATTATAATTAAGTCCTTTTACCCAGTATGCATTTTCACATATGATCACATTTTCAACATTATGGCTCCTTTACCTTGAGCCTGACAAGGTGAGTCATTACCCATTCTTACTGATCCACCATTATAATACTCAAAAGTTTCAAAATTTTAATTATCTCTAGTCATGTGGTGAGTACAACCACTCTCAATAATACAGACATCATTTTTACTAACCTTAGATGTGAGTGCAGTTTCAACATAACTTTCATCTTTGTCTAAATCATCCTTCATAGAAAAAAATACCACCTCAATATCTTCATCAGATTTGGTGTCAGTATTCTCAGCTTTGTTCTCAGCCATGTAACATGATTTCTTCCCTTTGTCCTTGTCATCTCGGTTTTCTCTTCTATTAGATTATCGATTGCTTTGGTAATCTCTATCATCACCTCTATCAAACATCTTTTCATATGATCTGTCATTATTTTCGTCTTCTTTTCTTTTGTTAGGACATCTAACAACAAAGTGTCCAATCTCTTTACAATTAAAAAACATAAATGGTAATTTACCTTTGTATCTACCTTTGCCTCTCTGAAATCTTCTAGCCATTAGTGCTTCAATATCATCAAGTTGTTGGTCATCACTATCACTTTCACTATCATTTCTCATAGTGTGTTTATGACTTGACTTACTTATTTTCAAAGAAGATTTGAATGCAGAATCAATAGATGGTAAGAAAATGTTGTCAAAGTTATTCATCTTAAATGAAATAAGTCTACCAAGAAAACTATTTAGACTGACATTGTTACTTGCTACTGCCCTCATTTATTGTATAGAAGATACTCTAATAGCATAAACATGCAGTAAGGTTCTTAGGATTTTACTTACCACTGTTTCTTCTTCAAGTACACCTCCAACTCCTCATATAGCATTGACTACCTCTTTGATTCTGCAACTATACTGAGTAATGTTTTCTCCTTCTTTCATTCTTAGGTCATCAAACCTTCCTATTAGGATTTATGCCTTAGCTCTTAGTGATGACATGTAACTGATTCAATGTTTGAAGATGTTAATTTGATAACCAAAATGTAGAAGGATAATGTAAGACATTAAATCAGTTAATGGATTGTATTTTCATTGATGTCAACTTGATATAATCTAATCGGTTATAATCAAAGTGTCAAATACTTTAGAGAATCAAAGAGAAAAATATTATGCTTTTAGTAATGCATAAAATACGAGTATTCACTATGTGACTTCAAACACCGACGGTCAATGGAAACTGATGGATAGAGATCACCAAAATTCAAGTCACAGTGATGCTCGAGAAAGAACACTAATGAGTATTACCGACAAACAGAGTTAAAAGCATAACTGATGGCCAAAAACATAGTGTAAACTGACAGAGAAGCCTGAGGAGAACTGGAGGGTTGACCGAAGCTATCAAAGAGTTAAATACCAAAATTAACTTGAGTTCAGAAATGACAAAATATCTAGCTGGTAGAGCTAAATATGGACTTAACTAGTAGTTATCTTTGTTTTCATCAACAATATAAAGCCAAAGATAAGTAAATGATTTAAAGTTGTTTTGTCCAGTTGGCAAGAAGATATCTGCGAGATAAAACATGAGTTTATCTTTAAATCTAATTGGTGAGAATTGTGGATCACGCCAAGATCAAGAAAATCATGAACCTAACAATGGTAATATCATGTATATAAAGAGATAACTCAATTCATTACAAATTGTGTGGGTGAATGAAAAAAAGAGGATGTTGAAGAAAAAATAATGAAGAGCAACTTCATACAGTCTTGATCAATCAAGCTGAGGAAGGAGCTAAATTTTTGTGTAGACACTGAGAAATAGAGCACAAAATTACCGAGAAAAATCAAAGTGGAGAAAACCTATAAACAAAGATATATTGATCAGAATAGTTTATGAGATTACAATAGATCTAAAAATTTGCAAGTATAAAGTTGTATATGTGAATAGATCATACTATTTCAGTTCAAAAATTGATTCAGAAAGTCTCTTAACTAAGTGGGATTTAAAGATCCTTTCTATATTGAGATACATCCATAGGAGTGTCAAAAAGGTTTGATCATGAAGATAGCATGAGATACCAGATACCTATTGACAGGACAAGTGTGTGTTTGATCAAGGAAGGTAGCATAGCGATGCCTGATATCAAGTGACAGACTAAACTTTTAAATCCTCTAACAAGGTCACACCTAACACTCTGTTTGTAACCTTTAACAGGGTTGGTTCTTCACCGAGCTCACTTTAGAAGAGTAAAAATTTTGGGTTACCAGTCCCAAGTGGTTTTTCCCTTAACAGGGTTTCCATGTTAAAAATTCATGTATCAATGTGTTTATGAGGCATTACTTTAATTTTTTGCATTACACATAGCTAATTTAGATTGATCGGTATACTCTAGATAATTTACTGTCTTTCGATAAATTAACAAACTGTTATTCGGTAAACATACAGTATAAGGTTTAACAAAGCATTCCGAGTAGTAGTAATATGATAAACATATTTGAAGACATTCATCTTATAGTATAGAAGAGAACTAGAGGCTTAATATTGTGGTACTAAGTTTTTGGGTTGATTATTGGAATATTTTTGAGGCCACTAATTCACCCCACCTCTCTATTATTACCAACACTTAGTACATTTGCATCTTCTCCATGTACTAGCTTCAATTTGTCCCACATTCTCTTTGTAGTGGTGCATGTTTTGACATCTTCAAATTCAACATCGGAGAGTGAGGAAGCAAGTTATATCATCATAGAATTGTTTTCATGCTTTTCTCTTAATTGATGAAGTGTGTGAAGTCTAGTAGGAAACACATATTCAGTATCCAAGTATTGAGTAACATCATTTCCAATACCTAATAGGTGGAGTCTTATCCTTATTTTTACATGATGTAAAGTTGTCCTTGTTCAACTTAGGCACATCCCTTTTTATCATCTTGTGATATTTTTCTTGAGTCTTTAAACTCCCTTTCTAAGCACACAAGTTCTAATACCAATTGTTAGAATAACTGAGAGGGGGTAGAGGTGAATCACTGGCCTCAAAAATTAATCCAATAAATCAACCCAAGACTTTATACCACAAATATAAACCTCTAGTTATCTTCAGTCCTACAAGATGTATGCCCTTAAATAATCTTATCAAATAACTATTTCTTGGAATACATTGTTTATCCTTCTTCTTAAGCTTTACCGAATAACAGTCTTGTCTTTATCGAACTATAGTAAATAACTTAGTATTTACTGATCAATCCTATTTTAGTAATGTGTAAAGAAAAATATCAAAGAAATGAACCATATACACATTTGAAACATGGATTTTTAATGTGGAAACGATGTTAGGGGAAACACCACTTGGGACCGATAACCCAAAATTTTCACTCTTCTGAAGTTCGGTGAAGAGCCAACCCTGTTAAAGGTTACAAATACACTGTTTAGTGTGACCTTGTTAGAGGATTTAAATATAATAGTTTTTCACTTGATATTTTGAATTTCACTATGCTATCTTCATGAGAAACTTTTTGATACTCCTTGGTATGTATCTCAATATACTAAAGGATAGTTAAATCCCACACTGTTAAGAGATTTTTTGAATCAGTGGTTAAATTGAAACAATATATGATATGTTCATAAATACAAATTAATCTTGTAGATGTTCAGGTCTATTGTTATCTCATAATACCTTTCTAATCAATGTTTCTTTTCTGTTCTTTTTCTCCACTTCTTTCTACTCGGTGATGTTGTTCCTTCTCTTTTTCTCGGTGTCCACAGAAAACTTTAGCTCTGTTCTTTAGCTTGTTTGATCAGGCCTATATGAAGGCTTCTTATCTTCACCAATATTCTCTTTAGTATCCTCTATTATTCTCCCCTTATTCATAATGAATTATCTTATATCTCTTATAGACATGATTTCACTGTTTTTAAGTCCTTGTATTTCTTGCTCTTGACGTGATACACAAATCTCACCATTCTTGGTTTAAAGTGTGCTTTAGTTTTATCTCATATATTTCTTCTTGAGAACTGTAATAAAAATAGCTTTAAATATTGAGCTTATCTGTAGCTTTTAAATGGTCGATGAAAACAATGTAATCAATCAGTTAACTCCATAATTATCTCCTTCCAGCTAAGTCTTTTTTCATTTCTGAGCTTTAGTTCTGATTGGTGTTTAACTCCTTGTTTGCTTGGCCTTGAATTCAGTTGTCCTTAGACATCTCTATCCATTAGGATTGTCTATCCATTGGGAAACACTTTCACTTTTAGTTTTTCTCGAGTATCACTTAGGTTCTACTCGGTAATGCTTGCTTGGGTATCTTTCTCAGGTATCATTGTGCTTCTTCTCGGAGTTCTCTATCCATCGGTGTTTGTTGTCACTTGGTGTATACTAAATTTTTATGTATTACTAATAACATAACATTTATTTCTTTGGTTCTTTTTAGTATTTGACAATATGTATATAACTAATCAGATTATATCAAGTTCACATCAATGACAATACAATACATTAACTAATTTAATGTCTTACATTAACTTTCTGCATCTCGGTGATCATCAACTTAACATCTTCAAACATTCAATCAGTTATAGTTCATCATATTAGTTAAAATATCTTAAAATAAATGTAACGTTTGGAAAGTTGGATGTGTTGGCAATGATGTCAACATATCAATAGGATTTATTAGTAGGATAGATTTTTTGATGCCAACATATCTATTGATAGTTAAACTAGTAGTAAAGGGTTGTCTGAGGTCAGGTTAGGATTGATTTCAGTAGATGAGGAGTCACAAACCTCATGGGATGATGGTGAGTTTTTCTCCTTGGTCCATGTCAAGTTTCAGTGGTTGACATGAAGATTTAGATTAGTTCTTGATGAGTGTTGTGTTTACATGATGTAAAAGTTAGGAATAAGTGATCCCGATTCCCCTCTTGAAAGAATGACAAAGTCACTCCCAAGGTTCTCAGTGGCCATGGTACAACCACATGGAGACTTAATTTTTTTGGATGATATCAGTTTTGGTTACTGATCATGTTGTTGATATTCATGTTTTGTCACTGATGTCAACATATATTTCTGTGGAGAGGACAAACTGGTTACTTGACTGGAAGAAGTTTATAGACACTGTATGGATGATTCAAAATTATCAAAGTTGGATTTATGCAGAAGGATGTGTGTTGAACTTATTCCTATGGTCACTTGGATTTATGTTTCATATTGCGGATGTTACAGTTGATTTGGTGAAGACTAGTTTCTGGACTGTAACTGTGATTCTAGACAGAGCAGGTCTCTGTGTTTCTGGTATATCTTTCTGGCGAAGATACTTCAAATGATGTGAGCTTATTGGTGGATTATTGACATATGTTGAAATAATGGGTTGAGTTAGATTATGGTTTGGTTACTGGTAATATTAGTTGTGGCATGTATTTTGAAGGAGACCTATTTGTTGTCCAACTTCAGACATGTAGCATGTAAAATGAATTTTGAGAGTGGATTGTGGATCTGGAAGTGTAATTGATGGATTCTAAATAATGTTTACTTGTTATAGGTACCGTGTGTATCTTAGCAAGGGGTCAACTAATAAGCCTTAATTGTATGACCTAATTAATTATTTGTGTATTAGGAAAGCTTAACTGGATGACCTAATGAATTATTGTAAGAGGGTATATATGAGTGATATTTTCTTTTGAAAAGGTGTGATAGAGATTAAAAGGTGAAGAAGAAGTGAAAGATACAAGGCCTATTTGGCTGCTGGATGTAGAGCAGAGTTTATGAGAAGAGTACTTCATTGAAACTGACCAAGCAAAGATAGTTGCTATCAGACAATTCACTAGATTGTATATTTTCTTTATACACTTGTTTGGATTATAAATCCTTGAGGGTGGCTTTAACCTTCTTTGGGCAGTGTGCTTTGGTAGTGAGCCTAATTTTTCTTTTGACTGCTAACAGGGTATGTCTCCTAACAGAGACTATGTACTCTAATGTTGTAACAAGCTCCTAACAGGGCTAAGTCTTTTAAAAGAGATACTGTACTCTCAGTACATTATTTGTGGGTGTTAATTCCCACCGAGGTTTTACCTTTAACAGGGTTTCCTTGACAACAAATATTGTTTTATGGTGTTTGCATTTAGTGTGTTATCATTTACATTCCCAGATTTGGTTTATAAAGGCTAATGTTTAATAATCTATGTCACAACTGATTCACCCCCCCTCTCAGTTGTCTTGTGGACTATTATTCCTAACAATTGGTATCAAAGCTTGTGGTCCTTAGAGAGAATGTTTAACAGCTTGAGGTGATCCTGAAGATGACTTACTACAGGAAGGATAGTCCAAAGTTTTATCCTAAAAACTTTGACAGTCGACAGAACAAGATGAGAACACATTTGCTATGTCTAGGAATTGATTACTGGATGATCACAAAGAAGAATGAAAATATAGCGACTACGGATGAATTAGTGAATGCTACTGAAGATAAAAATAAGTTATTTTCATGTAATATGGTTTCAAGGGAATCTTTGATCAGCACACTTTTAGAAGGAAAATTCACAGAAGTAAAGGACTTGGATTTTGCACATAAGATCTGGTCAAGATTAGAAGTATTGTATATTGGAGACAAGTTTACTAAGAAGGAAAAGATACAAAAGTGGAAGACAAAGATTGAATCACTATAGATGAGAGAAGATGAGAACATTAGGGCATATGGACAGAGAATTAATGAAGTGGTTACTGGTATTAGAAACTTTGGAGGTACTTATAGTTAGGAAGAAGTGATTGTGAAGATACTCAAATCTTTGACACCTACATATAGAACCAAAGTACAATCTATAGAGGAGATTATGTCTTTGACAACAAACTTTACCAGAGAGATGTTGATTGGAAATTTAACTACATTTGATGCCACAAAATTGGGATACACTTAACCTAAAGTTGAGTCAGCATTCAAGGAAACCATGCACAAGAACAAAAAGACCTTATCTAGAAATGCAAGCACCAGTAGTAAGGATCTAAGAGAAGAACTTGGAGCCTATGCAGATGAATGGGAAAAAATACAAGAAGAATAAAGAAAGCTAGATGAATTTGTGGCACTAATTTCTGTAACACCCCAAAATTGGCATCTTGCAACTCTAACCAATTTTGTTGAATTTTCTCAACCTTTTGAATCATCAAAAACCTATGGTACAAGGCAATTCTGAGTTTTGACTGACTCTACTTGACTTAAGTGTCAACTGCAGGAATCCTAAATCTACATTAATCACATACTATATTTAATTCCTAAATATCAATTATAATTGGCTAAATAAACCCTATGATCGAATTAATTTAATTACAAAGTCCTAGCAATTTAATTAAATTAAATTCACCCTTTTAGCTAAAATACATAAAAAGGAATTAAATAATATTTGATTATGAAATAAATATCCTCATTTCAATAATTGAATTTAATTATTCAAATAATTGAGAAAATGCATTTATGAGATCATATTTCATTTATTTAATCAAATAATCTCTCCAAAATCCTCTTTTCAGTTCAGAAATGGAAACTTTGAGTTGACTAAGATTCAAAAGTGCAACAAATCAGTTAACTCATTCATTCACTCAAAAAGACAACAATTCACTATTTCTCTCAAAGGAAACTTGCTAATATGAACTGGATTTCAAGGTGTTAACTATTTCTCTCAAAGGAAACTTGCCATTCTGAACCAGACTCTCATCCTATAAAAGAATTCTCTTATTTCTCATTAAAAAAAAAAGAGAAGACATTATTAAAGTATTGAATCGCTGCTAGATTTCTAACTCATATTTATGCATTCAAACTCAAATTATTCTTAGCTTTCATTTGCAATAGTTTAAAATCATTTCTAGATTAATCATGTCTAGTTTAGATTTCTTTCAAGCATTCTTAGATTAATCTCATTTTTAGATTAATATTGCACACTCATTTCTTAGTTTAATCTCATTTTCTAGCTTAATCTCGTATTTACTTCTAGATGAATCTTGCATCTTTCATTCTTAGATTAATCTTGCATTTACATTTCTAGATTAAATCCTCTATTCTTAGATCGGTCTAGGTTGTTGGATTATTAGAGTCTAAGAGCTATTCAAAAAACCCCATCTAGATAGGAGGCAACAGGCCGACTCATCCAGGCATGCAGGATGAATAACTCCATATTCATTCTTGTGTGTGACTGATGAACAATGACTATGTTGAAGTGCATGGCTAAGTTAGAGGCCCATAATTAGTGTATACATTTTTGGCGCCCACCGTTGGGTCGGAAAATCAACTTATGGCTTCATTATTAAATTTTTCTTTCAATTTTGTTTTCTGTCCGTATGTCTCTGTTGCGAAATCTCATGCGAAATTTCACAGAGGCTCACGCGAACTTTATAGTTGTTTTAGTGCTTCTTTGTAGTTCTTCGTGCAGACTGTCTTAGTTCATCACATGAACTTTAACACTAGAGAATTGAATTTGTTGTTCTGTTTACATTTCTATTTTTTGACCACTTATATCTGCTATTTCTAGTTTTTTATGATTTCCTGATTTATTTTTTTGATACAGCTTAACTAGTGGTTTGCAGGATGAGATGTTGAAGACTCCTTCAAACATGCTAACTTACTGACTGTTTGAATACAAGACGCATGTCAGAGCATGCTTGTCAAAGAATTTCAAACCTACATAAACATTGGGCTTGTTTTCATGCTTTCTCTACATAGTCTAACTAGGGCCTTGTTAAAATTTCTTAAGGATCTTGATAGAAGAATAGGGTATTAGGATCTTCATTACATTGAATTGATGCCCATGAATGAATCTGAGACCTAGACGCTGCTAAGGGATTGATACTTAGGGGATCAAGGAAAGTTAATGAATCAATTAACATGTCCATTAGTGAGGGGAGTATTCTCTTCTCTCTTTTAGAGAATCAGAAACCTAGAAGCTCTTCGATTTGTTGAAAGAGGAGTTAGCTCAGTGATGAATATGTCTTTCTTTTTTGGGTAAGTTGTAGAGATAGAGGATTATGCTCTTTTCCCCTTTGGGGAGAATCAAAAACTTAGACCCTTGAAGCCAAGCTAAGTCTGAGTCACCCTTAGAGGGCCTCCCAGAAGTTGAACCTCCAAGAATGATCCAAGTGGGTACACACCTTTCACCGGTGATTCCACCCCACTATAATAAAGTTTCTTTGTTGAGAGAAATACTCCAAAGCCATGTTAATTCCTTCCTCTTGATTCTTGATGTCGAACATCTTGAGGAAGCCCTATCTATTGTATTGAGCGGCACCGCTCCTAGCCTTGCTTTCCAAGGGTGTACATTTTTAGGTATCAGTGTGGCTATATGTCTCAACCTCACTTGTGAGGCCACCAAAGGTTAATGTGAATGGAATCCTACTAAAAACCACTTGTAACTAGTTGCTTACCCTGTTCATCTCCGAAAGGGGACATAATATTTATGTAGGGAGGGGGATGATTCTCTCCCATAGATTCTCACCATAGGCATGCACCTAGATGTTTTAAGGTGGTATATGACACTTGCCCTTGCTTTAAGGGTGTCCTTCAAACATATATTATTGAATCCTTGGAAATACCAAAAACATGGGTGCCCTCTCGGGGGTGACATTGTTGTGTGAGGTGCACGCATGTGCATAAGCTGTGAGGCAAATATTTTGTCTTCTCTACTATTTTAGGGATAAGTGAGTGGTTTTATTGAGTCCTCAAATCTTAAAAAATGTTCAAACTTGTCAAGACTCCCTTGTTCTTCTGAGTTGCTTTGTCCTTGGCTGAACTGTTTTCGAGTACTGCTTGTGTCACAATTGCTTAAACATCTAAAATCAAAATTATCAATCTACAAATGGTCCAAAACAATTTGCAAATTGAACACTCTATTAGAGAACAGTCTAATCTATGTCTCACAAACACAAATTTGTCACTCCAAGCAGTCTAAACTATCTGTTTCTGTCATTCTGGTTTCTTTTCTAACAATTTTGCATGACATTCTACATCTTTGCGCCACTCTATGAGAATCTTTGCATGACATTTTTCTACTCTACTATCATCTATTTATCAATCTGTCTAACTATTTCTATTTTTCTTCATGCCAGAATACAAATCTTTGCATGCACCTATAGAAATCTGCAAGTGAGAAAGTACTTTTTCGCACAAAACTATCTTATTTTTCCATAACAACGAGCTATTTGTCACCTGTCCTATGTTCCTCCACTCAATCTAGTTTCTATTTGGGGTCTGTCTACCTATTTCCAATCTATACAAAATCTACAATTGGATGTCTCGAGTTGAGAACTACATGATTCTCTCTTGAACTTGTCTCATCTCTTATCTATTTACTTGTTCTACTATGTTATCATATATTACAACATGATAGTAATCTCTTGGTTGTTCTAGCCTTATCTCTGACGGCTCGTGCCTAGTATACTTCACCTTTTGGAACTCTTGTAGATTTATCTTGAGACAATTCCAAGCATTGTCCTAGTTCACTCTCCTTTCATAATCTTTGTCTATGATTATTGCAACTCAAAGTAGCAACGCATCCCCCCCACATGTCACTAGACGTGGTAGAGGTAGACCTCGAAACCGAGGAAGAGGTCATTCCAAACTTATCACATAGTCAGAGTGTAGTAGAGGATCTTCACATTCCTCTTCATCAGCTATGTCTAGTGAGGGATCATATGGATCTTCCTCTCTTGTCATCTGACCTTATGTCAAACGTTCATTCTGAGTGGAATTTAGTAAGTTCTGGAACCCATTGTTTGAAGAACATCAAAATTATGAAGATTTATTTCCTGAACCTGACGCTATTGATACAACAATAGTTCCCATAGGTACACCACCTTAGGATACTCAACCTCCTCATATTGAGCCTTTGCACATTGAACACTTGCATACTAGCAAGATGGAAAACCAAAATCAATCAGGTGAGCACAATAGAGACAATGATCACTCTAAAACTAGGGGTAAATTCCATTATCAAGACCCCCTAATGATGAGGAGATAAAAATAAATCAGGCAGATATTGTAGATTCTTGTGCCAATAAAAACTTCCTTAAAATGATGGAGATTCTCCTGAAGGAAGAAAAAGAGAAATATCTTCTTGAACTAGCCAATCAAAGGGCCAAGTTACCCTCGAACTAAATTGTAGAGACTCTTGTCATGCAAGAGGAAGAAACCAAAAACTCTAGGTTAAAAAAAAAAGTTCAAAGCATGCAAGAAAAACTCCTTCAATTCTTGAAGGATAAAGACAAACCTACCATACAGTTCACACTAGAAAGAATTTGTCCAGTCCTATTCAATAAGAGTCTGTGAATGCCTCCTTTTCCTAAAGGGGTTGAATATCCCAAGTACAAAAAAATACTTGGGTACCTCTGATCCCTAGGATCATCTGAGAGAGTTTGGTTCTATCTCTATGGAGTTTATACATGATCAAACTTAGCTCATGGATCTCTTTCCACATAGTTTGGGAGGGTCGGCCATGGAGTGGTTCTCTAGGCTACCTACTGGCATCAAGACCTTTGATGAGATTTCCAAATTGGTCCCCTCATCTAATGCTACTAATTACATCATACTAGACCAATTGCAATGAACCAACACTCAGATTACTATCTTTGAGCTATTGAAAATCTCCCCTGCTCATAGGGAGATTCTTGACAAGGCCCTCACTGAGGAAAATGTTCCAAAAGATTTAGATCTAGACTGGTTTAAATCCATTGTAGGTAACCTTACCTCACCCCATTACTTGTCTTTCTCTGAAGAAGATGATCATTCCTTGAGCCATCCACATAATAACCCCTTATATATCGAGGTCATGATTGGCCCAAAATACGTCTGTCTAGTACTTATAGACAATGAAGCTAGCCTTAACATATGCTCTACTAGCTTCCTTACTCAGTTAGGCTATGGTGAAGATTGCATAGATGCTCGCAAATAGATTGCTATCAAGGCATATGATGAAGAAGAGTGGAAATCTAAAGGGTTAGTTGTGTTACTAGTCCGCGTTGGACCTGTTGAAAGGGATGTTATCTATTAGGTGCTCGACATTCCTCTAGCATAAAACATACTATTGGGAAGAACATGGATTCATGAAATGCTGGAGGTTCCTTCGACTTATCATCAATACATAAAATTCCCATTCCAAGGATCCAAAGTAACCTTGCCTGCCAATACAAGCTATGATTGTAACATGCTTACTAATTCTTCCGATAGCTTTGTTTGTACCAGCAAAGAGTCTACTAAGCTCCTCGAGGCCAAGCTAAAGGAAATAAAAAATACTCTGAAACTAAAGGACATTGGCATGGGGAGAAATGAAATTTAACCTATGTTAACACTAACATCTCTACCTTTGTCTCCATGTTCTTATGGGAGACCTTCTGAGGATAATAAACCTTCTACAAATCCTCCTCAAACAAAATAAGGTGGCACCTTTGTACAGGCCATGACACCAATATAAGAAGAAGATGAAAATAGGGCTATCAAAGCCTAGATCTATAAAGGGGACGATAGACCCAAGCACATCACTCCACCTCGCAACATAGATCCTGAACAATATGGCAATGATCTATCTATTATGAAGCTCTTTGGTTATAAAGGGAATGGCCCTATAGGTGTGAAGTGTAAAGGATTGCTTGCACCACTTGAAGCTATTGGTAGATGAACACATGAAAGTACTGGTCTAGGAATCAATAAAATCCTATTTCACTTAGGGATTAAAAAATTTGTGCCAGAACCGGACCACCAACCAGAACCTGAAGCCACGTCTGCAACTAGAAACTCAGAGGATAGCTCTAATGAGGATTCCTTCCCTTGTCCTCTTCCTCAAGATCTTGCTGCATTATTTGCTAAGTCAAATGATTCTATACCATGTGTTAGTACGGTTGGGACTAACAGCGACTCAGATGAAACCACTTCACTCGCTTCACTAACATATGAGTGATTGAGAGGAATGCAAAAAGTCAATCCTGGGTATCAGGGTGAATTATACTTGCCACCACATTTTCAAGAACGGTTCAACAAGAACAAATCCAACCGCTCATCATTGCCACATGAGATGAACTAGATTTAGATTGTGATGCAAGTGGTACTTATCTGACTATAGTAGAGGTTTTAGACAAAACTCATCGAAACTAGGGGCAAAGAGTAGATTTCGCTCATGTCCTTGATATGAAAACTCATGATGAAACATACTCCCATGAATATGAGTTTGACAGTCTTTTAGATGGCACCTTTGAAAGAGATGTAGATATTGTGCATACATATGAAAACCCTCTCAAAATAGGTGAAGGGTCTAGTTTTAGGAAAAACAAGTTTGATTCCATTGATGTTAACTTATCTTATACTATGGTCACTAGGGGTCAAAGGAATTTGACTTTGCCTTTGGATGAGATCGCTTTAGGTCTCGACTTGCTAGTCTACACTTTTGATGATTATACCATGAATGCACTAGAACCTGCCACCTCTCTTCCACTCCACCATCTTGAGCTCATAGACTGGAACTCCTCCTCTCCATCCAATGAATTCCTTACGTTCCAGAATGAATATGCTCTTGCCTGCTACCTTAATGTCGTCAAACCTGTAACGTCCTCCACCAGCGAAGACAATGTCAACATGACTGAGGCCGATATCAAGTATCTCAGTCACAAAATAAAAAGAAGAAAGAATAGGTGCTCTGATGGTGAAAACCACATTGTGGTAGTATCATAGCCTAAAAAAGTAAAAATAAAGAACATATCTAAGGGTGAAAACCTCTCTCAGGTGACCGAGGATAGGATACTTGATATGCTTCCAAGTCATTTTAATGAATGGTCATCTGTGCTAATTGAACCAACTAAACCAGTAAAATTGGGTACATATGCAGAAACTCAGATCATTCATCTGGCACAATCATTATCTAAGGAAGAAAGAGAGGAATTCATTGCCTTCTTCTAGAGAAAAAAGATTTACTTTGCATGGAAATATTCTGACATGCTAGGATTGGATCCTAATTTAAATATGCATCACTTGTCCATTGCACCAAGCATCAAGCCTATCAAACAAAAGCTTTGGAAGATGCATCCACACGTGGCATTGCTCGTCAAAGCAGAATTGGAAAAAATTCTTAATGCTATATTTATCAGAGCCATTGACTATGTGGAGTGGATTTCAAACATTGTTCTAGTATCTAAACATGATAAATCCATCCGAGTTTGCACAGATTTCTAATACTTGAACAAGGCATGTACCAAAGATGACTTTCTGTTGCCCAACATTGACATGATTGTAGACATGACAACAGGTTATGAAATGTACTCACTGATGGATGGTTTCTCTACCTACAACTAGATAAAAATCACACCAGAAGATCAAGAGAAAACTACTTTCACATGTGCATGGGGCACTTTTTACTGGAATGTCATGCCTTTTGCACTCAACAATGCTGGTGCCACATATCAGAGGGATGTCACCACTATCTTCTAGGACATGATGTATAAGACTATGGAAGACTATATTGATGACACTCTAGCTAAGGGCATCCAATGAAAAAACACACCTTGCAGATCTAGGTCCTATACTAGATCGCATGGAATAGTTTAGTCTATGACTTAATCCTATGAAATGTGCATTCAGGGTAACAACTGGAAAATTACTTGGTTACACCATCTCTGCAAAAGGCATAGAAGTAGATCTTGTGAAGGTCCAAGCCATCATGGAAATGTCGCCACTGCGCAACATTAGTTAGATGAGAGGACTCCAAGGCCGATTACAGTCTATCTGGCATTTTATCTCCCAACTGGTTGAGAAGTCACAACCCTTCACTAAGACTTTACACAAGGGTGTTGTTGGTACTCCTAAATTTGGAACAAATTTGGAGTGACCATGTTAAATTTTTCAATTAAGCAAAGTGAATACCCTTAAAATTTTGTGTGAAAGGCTTAGCTAGAATACTTGATAAGGATGCCCAGATGATTTTCATGAGGTAAAAATTGGGAAGAGGCTTCAATACCTTCTATTTGGCATATGCAATGGGTTCCAACTCCTGAATTCCAATTCTGACATGTTTAGGGAGTAGTCACTTTTGAGGGGGTTATCTAAATCTAGATTTATGCCCAAGTGTCAATATATTGTAAATGGCCTAGTTTTATTTTGAATATCTTGCACCCAGAAATGTGTCATGACCCGCCACTTTGGGGATGTTGAGTATGTGTATCAGAGAACCTATGTTTTAAATTCCAAGTCATTTTGATATGTTTTGACTAGATTTTAAATCCCTCAAAGTTGGTAGTTTATTGTTGTCATGCATTGTGCAATTGATCAGAATTCTGAATAGCCCTGTTTGACTGACTATAACTTTTGACCTAGTTACCTAATTGAAAAATTTCCTCATGTACTCCATTATAGAGGTCAAATACTTCTTGAGTATCCATCATTAGGTCACGACATGTCCATTTGGTCAATTTGATAAGCCCATTCCATTTGCAGTTTCTATTAGTGTGCCAAACTGCCAAATGTAGATTTCTGAATGACCTAATTTGAGGCCTTACAATTTCACACCCAGTTGAATGGAATGGATAATTGAAAACTCCCCTATATTCTAGGCATGGAAATGTGCTATCCTGATGATTTCCAAGTTATGACGAATCTGTTTGTCCAGTTTGCCAATCTGATTCCGTTTGCAGTTTCTAACAATTTGATGCAAATCAGTTGCACAGCTTGGTCGGAGGCCCTGTTTGTGAGGTTATATCTTGAGCACTATGATTGGTCACATCAGAAATCATTATTCTTCATATTTCCTATTTTCTGCATTTTCAAGTGGCTACTTTCGAGGGGCCGCCAAATGTGCCTGGATAATTGTCAAGAGGTGCCCTTCTGGATCTGTATTCCCCATATAGCATACTTCCAATGTTCAGACGCTCGGATCCTCAGGAGATCATTTGACTTATTTCAAATCCAAAACAGAAAATGCTAAGTAGTCTGTGGTAGCATTTGGTGGAGAAATTTGAAGTTTGTGGAGATTTTAATGATTAATTTGCAGATGTAACTCCATAGGAACGAGTGTTTTGACCTATGGAATGCATTGGTGGTTCTCATCTACAACAAAACAAAGCCATTAGTGAGCAGAACCCAGTGGAAACCTTCAGCAAAGTCAAAAATAGTGCATTTCCTTTATCCCGCACTCAGTCTGCAAAGGGCATTTTTGGTCTTTATATACCAAATTGCATTCTTTATAAGAAAGAAAGAGAGCCCAGAGGCTCTTGGTGGGCTCTTGAGGGCTAGAGGAATGAAGCCATGGACAAACCACAGTATTTTGAGATAAATTTCAAAAATGGCTTTAAAACCATGAGATCCATTATCCCACATTCATGCCTTAGTTGGATTTTGAAATGTTTATATGGAAAAACACAAACATAGTAATTTGAAGAAAGGTGAGGAGGCTATCCGCGTGTGCCCAGTCATCTGAATACCTTGGTTTCTGTGCCCAAAATTGAAGGAAGGTAAATTTTGAGGAAAACAGACACTTGACGTTGGTCGCATGGTCATGAGAAGTTCCAGTCGCTCAGTCGGGAGAAGGTTTGCAGATAACCGTAGGATTCAGATACTTGGCGACTGACCGCTAGCGGTTAGTCACGCAGTCGGAAGATGTAGAGAGTTGACCGCCGAGACTTGGTCACTAACTGCTAGTGGTTAGTTATGAAGTAGCTGAGTGTCAAAGATGACTGCTATGACAAGGAGGTAGCCACTAGTCACGTGGTCGCTAGATGGAGTTATCCGCCGGATGTCAGCCGCGAGGTCGCCCAGGGTTGATAGATAAGTTGAAAATTGCTCGCGACTTAGAGACTAAGTGTGGTCGCATGGTCGCCGGTTAAAAATGTTAAGTGAGAATTTATTCAAAGACTATGAGACTAAGGTTTGTCGCATGGTTGCTAGATTCAACTGTGGTTAGAAAAAATACTCAGAGACTTAGAGACCAAGAAGAAAAGGTAACCGGGGTTAAAGGCATAGTTAAAAGGCATAGTTTATGACAGCAAATTAGCATGTGCCACTTGTCAAAATCTGGTGGTTTATGGGAAAAATAGGTAGGAAATAAAGATTTCAAAGTGATTTAAAGGATATGCAGATTTTAAAGGGTAAAGTGCATAGTTTGCAAATATATTTTTGTTTTGCAAGTATTTGAAAAATGCATTCTGGGAAGATGTTACAACACATGAAAGATCAGTTTTTTGTAGAATAAAGAATCAGATTTGCACAAAGGGATGAGACAGAATGCACATTTATTTCATTTGAAATCAGATATGTGAGATCTGTCCGGTAGGTTTTGTGAGCAGATATTTTATCAGATTTTCAAAGATATTTGCAAATAGCATCAGATTTGGTGGGCTTTTCAGTGAAAGAATGAAGGAGATATTTTGAAGATAAAAGCAGATATTTTATCAAATAGATGGAGTCAATTATTAAAGATATATTAGATATTTTGAAGACTTGGAAAGACAAGTAAATTCAGATTTGTGAAGTCAGCCAGAAGATTCAGATATTTTGAAAAGAAGGAATGAGTAAAAGATCAGATTTGAGGAGAGACAGGTGTCAATTGCTCAAAAGATTAGGGTTTCTCCTTCTTCTATATCTTCTCTTCTTTTTTCTGTTTTGAGGGTTCTGATTTTAGGTTCCTATTTTGGTACTTGTGGAGGTTCCTGGTCTTGTTCTTGTTCCTATCTTTGCCTAGTTTAGTACAAGTTACCATTGGAGATTTTATTTGTAAAGAATACTTATTTTTCATGTTTAGTTCTTGTGTTTATTGTCTGGATATCTAGAAACAACTTGGATTAATGAGAATACAGTGCAGTTCCTATTCATTGTTGTTTTGTCTCTTTTAACTGTGGTTTATGCTCTAGTATACTTCATTTTTAAGGCATCTAGAATATACCTACTACAAGGTAGTGTGTCTAATCATTTGTGAGTCTTTCTCAAGAGAGAGTTAAATTTTGTAAATGATTTCAGAGAGCAGGACATGGTTGTGAAGATCTGATGAAGAAGTATTGAGTTGAGTAGATTGTTTGTAAGGCATCCAATCTGGATTGTATGAAGTTTGTAAGGCATTCTTCAGTATTGCATTAGTTTCTTATTGTTGACATATGTTTTCATTGACTATTTGTCCAAGGAATAGGCACTGATCTAGAGTTTGCTAAGCAAGTGTTTTCTCCATTCAGTCATACACAAATTAATCAATTTCATCTAGTTTTTAGAACAAATGAGCTAAACTCATTAAGGACTTATGTCAGCAGGATAGTGTCCACTTTGTTGATTCTGTAGAGAGTGAATCATTTGGTTATCCCTCCTAAAATCAAAAGGAAGAAGGATGCAAATCCTTGTCTCATTGGTTCATGTTATCAAAACCATAGCCTGGCTTATAGTACTCTATTTTAAGTTAGTCATTATAACCTCTAAAGTGTTCTATAAGTTGTTACAGTGAGGTTTTTGGTTCATAAACAGTGAATGAAACAATCCACCAAACACATAGGCTAAGATATCAGTAATCTTTAAAAGGTAAAACCTACCTAAGTCTGTGGAGCTCAAAAATGAAGAAGGATATTATCCAATCCTTAGAAATTAGCCTTTCTCTTGCCTAAAAGAGGTTGCATTCGAGTATACAAGGTATACTGTCATCATTAGGTAAGTGTTGCAAGAAAAAGTGCTATTAAATTGGTGACTCTACTGGGGATAGAGACTGTAAAGTCTTGTTGAAGTATTCAAAAATCTTTGGTGTTCTACAGTTTAAAAAATTTCATTGCAGTTGAGTTAGCCCATCTGAGTCGCCTAACAAATTGGCGACTCTACTGGGGAGAAATAAAAAGATAGCAAGTTTAATATGTTCAATTCCTTACTTTGCTGAATCAACCCAGAGTCTAGCCATAGAGTCATGTGTTACAAAAAAGAAAGGATATATTCCTTATGTTTTATAAAAAGAGTCAAGTCTGTCTATTGTTTGCTGCAAAGTGTCTGAAAGTTGCAAGTTTCTCCAAGATAGTATCAAAAGAATCTCACTACTAGTGAGTGGCGACTCTGAGCTCTGATTTGCACCAGTGTGCATGTTGAAGAAAGACTACAAAAAAGAAGGTGGACTTGCAGCAACAGTGACAATAGATTTTTGGACTCTTATGATTAGAGGAATCATAAAAAACTCTATGTTATGGTGTATGAGAGATTGTTGATTTAATGAAGTCAAAGTTGGGAAGAAGTTCTCAGCTTTTCAAATATTTTCCTCTTCAAAGAGGTAGCGGCTCTATGAAATTCTGAGGATGATTTGGAGGTGTTTTCAAATCACATGTTTGCAGAAACTTCTTCATACTCCAGGTATTTTTATTTTCATTGGATAAGTCTTTTGTTCCATGAAAATTAGTTATAGATAAGTTTTCCCTATTAAGTGGTCAGCACTAAGTAATAGGGAAAAAAGAGGTAGTTTGTGATCTTTTCAACTGCTAAGATGTCATATTCTTATGATTGGAGGGGTAATAATTTCTTTGGGGCAATTATTTTTGAGGGTATCCCTGGATATCCAAATCATATTGTTGGAAACAATTGTTTAAATTGTGTGTTGTCCTTGATGTTACACAAATGTCATATCAGTCATCAGACAGAGTCTACCGAGTTCAGAATGTCATATTAGTCATTAGACAGAGTCTACCGAGCTAAGAATGTTCAGCAAGGCAGTTTACCGAGTCTACTGAGTCCAGACGGTAAGAAAAGCAATTTACAGAGTCTACCGGGCACTCAAAGTATACTATATCGAGAAGTTAGCTACTGTCGGGCTCACTCGGTCAAAAAATGAGATTCAGTCTTTACCGAGTTCAGTCGGTCATCAAAGAATATATGAAGGAAAGTCAGTCTTTACCGAGTTCGCAGTACTTACCGAGTTCAGTCGGTTACCAAAG